>CAVNYN010285700.1:0-58131 GCA_963692815.1 Nyctanthes arbor-tristis | reverse complement strand
CCTTTTCCACAGCTAAATAAAGTTTTTGTTTCAGATGCTCAGCTCCCATTGTAAATATTGGCCATATGTGTTTAGCAGGTGACATAATATTTTTGTAATGCACAGGTCAAACCAGATGTCAAGAAGCTATAAGGGAAAAACATACCAAAGCTAGTGGAGTCTGGAGATCAGCTATTTAACAATAGTACTCTACAGGGGCAATATGTGATGTATTCATCCTCAATCTCTGACTTGAAAGTCCTTCAAAAGCGTACCACTAGTGCGATTGACTTGAATTTGGATGGCACTCAAAAGGCCGATATTGGGTCGTGTAGAGCCAGTAGAAAGTTGCTTGTGGACCTTACTAGTTCTAGGAAGGCTTCTGTTCATAGCCAAACAAACAATAGCAAGCTTAAGTCTTTTCAGTAATCGCGCCCACAGAAAAGGACAAAAGAAACAAGCGATGTCGCACAGTTGGTCGAGATGTTTGGGCATGTCTATAAAATAAAGGATCCAGAAGAGTTCCCAAGCCATGATGACTATATACCAACAATCAAAGAAGTCCAAGAAATTAACAGTGGAATGGTTATATTTGGTGCAACCCTCTTACAAAACACCCAAAACTACGACTGCCATTTATTTGTTGGCTAAGAACAGAGACAAGGCTAGAGTCGCTGCAGTGGATTTGGATGATCGAGCTCAAGTGATTTATAAGTATAGATGAATTCACATTATCGAGGCAAGCTTCATAGGAGTAGTGAAATGCCCATATGTTATCTTATATTTGTTGCTTTTATACGTTAGACGGCTACTTTCATATGAGCTTAGCTGTTAAAATTTCCCTGGTAGGATTTACCTTATACCAATTTTCATTCAATCCCATCACAATTTTCATTGTGCTCCCAATTTTACTTTCACATTGGGTCCAACCTTTGAGTTAAGTATCGGTTTCGTCCCCATCCTCTTTTAAGCAACACTTTTGTCCCAACTTTTGAATAAATACGCATAAATCATCCTTTTTGTCACTATTCACTAAATTTGGACGGTTATACCCTTTACTTTTTTAATTTTAAAACCAAACATTTAAAAATATTAAAAATGACAAGAAAAATTATAAAAAAAAAAAAAAAGGAAATGCCACCCCACCCAAACCAAGAAATCAAATGTCCGCTGGAAATGGTAACCTTTTCCAGTGGCCAAAATGAGGGAAGGGTGAATCCTTCTATTTCCGATAGTCCGGCAGGAAATGGCGGCCGAAAATGGGGGGTTCACCCCTCCATCCCAAAAATGCTGCCACAAATGGTAGCAGATTGCTACCAATTCTGGCAGCATTTTTTCTATTGAAAACAGCTGAAAAGTTGCTGTCATTTCTGACAACAAAAAAGCTGCCATTTATGGCAATGTTTTTTGAGGGGAAAACAGTAGAAAACTAGGGAGATACACCCTCCCCCCTTCGACAATTTTAGCCGCCTGCGGCCATTTAACTTCTTGGTTTGGTTGGGGTGGGATGGGTTGTTTTCACTTTTTTTTTATTTTTTAATATTTTTAAATATTTTGCTTTTAAAATTATAAATAAATAAAGGGTATAAATGTCCAGATTTAGTGAATAGTGACAAAAAGGACGATTTACGTTCATTTATTTAAAGGTTGGAGACAAAAGTGTTGCTTAAAAAGGGTTGAGGATGAAACTGATTCTTAACTCAAAAGTTGGAGACGAAATGTGAAATTAACCCTTTTACATTCACATAGGGGACCCACATAGTTGTACTATATAGAGTAGTTTCTGCTCCTTTGACTATTACTATTTGGCTATAGCCATATTTTCCGATGTATTTATGCTAATCTTGAATCTGTAGCAGTAGGCCTAGTTGCCATGGGAATTTGTTCTCTATTTTATTTATTTTACTACTAGTGCATTTATTTCTTGGCAATAGATGAACCATAAGGAAGCTCCTTCATTTACTAGCCAACTGGGTTCTATTTTTTTATGATATTTGTCTGAAGAGATATGCATTTACATCTTCAAAAATTGTAATAAAGTAGTGTACCTATGGTAGGTTGTCATTTAAATCAATCAATGTGGTTTGTATAATAGCTGCATGTAAAATCTTGTGTAAAAATGACTTGATTGGCTTGCTCATTTTTGTCATCCCCAAGTTTGAATTGCACTTTTTAGCCAATAAAGTAGGTTCCACTAAATCTCCTAGAGAAATGGATGTTGCACACAATATAGAAGCATTGTAAAACCTACAAGAGGGAGAGACCTCTTCGGTTGAAATTTGTGACGTAGCAGAAAATATTACATAGTTCTTTTTTGCTTGGTATGCCGCTTTCGCACCTGGTAATGAACATGGTTTCATTGGCCGACACTTTGTACAACCTCCTCAACCAACCAAGTGGAAATGACTGTTTGTAAATATGTAAAATGTATCTCCCCTGTGTTTAGGATGTTAATTGCCATTCTTGTGTAATATTATGGTCTGAGCGATTCAAAATTTATCATGGCAGACAAGAGGCTAGCAATAACTCTCTTCCTTCTTGGCCATGCGGCTGGTCAAAGGCTTGCATACATTATGTTTGGCCATTCAATGGAAACTATGAACTGATACTTCCACTTCGTGTTGGACAAGCTATATGCATTTTCAAAGCATTGGGTTCGTCCACGTGAAGACTATTTTTCTGGATTAGAATTTCAAAAGCCAACAAATCTACATCATTCATGCTTTTGGGTAAGAGCTATTAAACTTGTTAAGTAAAAAACCAAAATAACATTACTAGCTCTATAACATTGGTCTTAAAGCATTAATAGTTGTATGGAAACTGCATAAAGTAGAAAATTTAGATTATGTTCATTTAGTTGCTTTAAAAACTTTAAAGAGCTACCAGCCGTAATAAAATGCAAGAAACAAAAGATTGGGTAAAAAAAATAATAATAAAATGAGGAATGAAAAAAGATTGAAAATGAATTTCGCAATTAGTGCTCATGGAGTGTGTCTTCTCAGAAACATATGTTCCAAAGAGATGGTGTTTAAATACACCTTGGTTGACACATATGAAGGACAATGTCTATGACAAATCATCTTCTCAATGTTGAAGTTGTTTATTTGTTTGTAGGATTGCATTGGATCAATTGATGGCACCACTTACTAGCTGTCCTACAGAGTAATGAGGCCGATCATTATATAAATGGAAAGGGAGATGTAACGGGTAGTAGATTTCAACGTGTTTCAACAAAATGGTGCAAAGATCCCGCATATACATTGACCTGGATATAGGCAAATTTTTAACACGCAAACTCATGGTGCAAAGGTCTAAAATTTCGATTCCAATTTCCTAATGTGGACGCTGTATACGAACGGTTGTTGGGCCCTAGCTAGTTTAGGTTGAAAGTCAAATTTTATGGAAGAATAATGGATGCAATTATTTTCATTGGAATAATAATTACACAATTACCACAAATTATAATACACAAATTTATAAATGGTTCCAAACAGACCCTTCATTATTAGATTCACTACCTTAATAAATCAACTATTATCCTTAACAACTCTATGGCCTTCCATCAAAAAACAATTTCCAAATAACTTAGGTATTGCCTTCATCACTGAAGCCCCCAACTAAATTCTCGTAGTTTATGAATGAATTGTCGGTAATAAATTCTTGGAGACGAGGAAAAAAATAAAGCTAAAGGAACACATTTATATGGCATAATGCATAAATTCCACAGTAAAACCCCAAGTTTTCTTTTTGATAAAAATATATGAGTTTAAAATATCATGTTTGTTATAATATGATGAAAAAGTAATCGAGCAATTATCTAATTCGTATGATAAGTATATTATGAGCAATTCTAGGGAGATATAAAAAAGTGACAAACATTAGTGATATGCTTACATGGCAAAATGTTTTTGGATGTTGATCATATGAGTATTTTTTAATCATCCAATGAAATTGTACCACATTAGCAGTGTTACTTATTCATGTCATGATTTCATATCTCCCTGGAATTTTGGTATATTATTTTTGCATTATTATCTGATACTTCACAAATGATAATTCTATCACTTTTTACTATAAATACAAACTAGAAGTATGCAATTGTTGTTTGATTTACAACTAGAATACTTACTTGTGCATTGCAGGGGAGCAATAAAAGAAATGAAACAATTAACCTATAACATTAACAAACTGAAAATACGTTCAAAGTATACAATGAATGTTAAACTACTTGTATACACAAACTTCAAGTAAATTATATGTAGATAAAATAAGAAATTACAATTGAAACTACCTGAAAGGGATACAATCTACATATTAATTAAAGCAAATTAGCCATGGTACAACACCTCTTTCTAGTAAGCTAGATCTAGTGAGATGGCGCTGATTCAGTGCCACCTATCTTTAAAAAAAAGTGGGGCCTCAAATTTTAGCTTAAACATCATTTCTATTTTTCCCATTTTGAAAAATTGTGGGGCCCATGAATTCAGAAAAAACCCAACACTCCGCTTTTAGATCATCTCCAATGGAATGTCCATTGGAGAAATTTTTCTACCACATCCTTGAAAAAAAAGTGATGTGGCAATAAAAAGGATAGACATTGTCTACTGCAATGTCTAAATGTAGACAATGTCCATAAACAACGTCTATATATATCAACTCTCCTATTTTTCATTATCTCTCTTCTCCATTACTGTATTAACTACTCATATCTTAACAAATTTTTGTTACTTTATGCAATTCACATGACCATTGGATGACTAATACTTTATGTAATTCACATTACCGTTGGAGATGACTTATACCACTTCTTATTATGAGATTTTCGCAAATAATAGCTCTTTTTGAGAGTAGGAATTTTCCTAGAATTCCTAACATGTTTAGGTTTGGGTTTTCTAAAAGGGGTCTCATATTGTTGAGGTGTGTAGATTTCTCCACAAAATCCCATATTATTTCGCTTGAGATCGCGTTGTATCTTGATGTAGGTACACCGATTCTTAAGTTCCTCAATAATGAAAACAATTCTTGCACCAGTGTTATTGTATTCTGGCAAGACATTGTTCCAGTCTGACTTACACCAGGCTTCAGAAATTTCTTTTCCTAAATCTCCTCAGAGTTTGGTGAAAAGTCTTGCGCTTAATTCTGGGGTATGATAATGTCCAAAAATAGCAGCAAGGGCAAAGAAGTCTTGGAGGAATAAAATAACTTTAACCCAATTTCTTAGTTGCAGTTTTTCCAAATCTCTCATGGCTTTAGCTTGCCTATTCGTTAATCCAGTATTGACATCACCAATAGTGACTATCTTGTGGATTAAATAAGTGAAATTGTTGATGTTATTGCCTTGGGCAACAAGGTTAGCAACCTTATCAGGAAACTTCGCCTTGTATGATTCCCAAATTACTCTGGCAACATCACCAAGATAATTTTCAGCAATTTGGACCATTGCTTCTCCATCTGTAACAATATTGTGGAGAGCCTGGTAGTCTCTGTAGACTACACCAGTCCATTGTTTAAGATAGGTATTCCAATTTTGCGTATGTATACCAGCAAGATTGAGAATCCTAGAGTTGAACTGAAAGTTAGGATCAGGTGGCTTTCTTTGCCTGTGGTATAGAGATCCTTCCTTTCTTGGTCAGAAAGAGTGACAGGATTTCTATGTGGATGACCTAGACTGTATGTCATAGTGTCAGGTTCGATTTTAAGCATAACAGGTGTGGTTGCCATTAAACCGAAATGACGAGTTTTAGAAGATATAGAAGATGAGTAGCCTTCTAAATATCTTTCCATGAGTTCCATATTAGGATGAATAGGTGAAAAATCAGGGGGTTCTCCTGGTATTTCATCTGATTGAATTATGTCAAAAAGAGTAGCAAGAATATCAGGAGATTTTCCTGGTACTTTAGCTGGTTGAACTAAGTCAAAAGAAATAGTAGAAATATCAGGGGGTTTTTTTGGTATTTCTACTGGTTGAACCATGTCAACTAACGAAAAGCCAGAATCATTAAGAGGTTCTTCTGGTATTTCATTTGGTTGAACTTTCTCAATTACAATATTTATTGATACATTGGGTTTTGTATCAATTTTCTCTGTAGGAGTGATATTAAAATCAAATAAAACTTCTTCTTCATTTTGAAAATTTCATCAGAAGGAGTTTTGGTGTCATTACAGACTTGGTTCGAAAATCTAAAAGTGTCATTACAGATAGTGTCATTTAAGACTTGATCTTCTGAAGGTCTGAAAGAAGTGTCATTATAGACTATGTCACGGAGGACATGATCTTTATAAGAGAAAGGCAATGCATTTGCTAGGTATGGGCTACCATAATCATCATCTGTTAAGAAAATGATATCGCCTTTATGGCTATGAACTAACCTAGCATTAAATGGAATTTGTCCAGCAAGTTTCAAGACTTGTTCCATTTGAAGGAGTTCTCCAGGCCAGAGAATTCCCATGCCAAGTTCTGCTGGATAAATTATCTTTCCATCCCAATCTATAAAAAGACAATTTATTCAGAGGTTTCATTATGAGAATCAGTGCCATTTCTATCAGGTTGATAATATCTGAATCTGATAGAAAGGTGTCCTGATGCATCTACATAAGTAACAGCACCTTCAGGCCTCAAATTTTGGGAAACATTGGTTCTGGGGTTTTCAACTTTCCATTCAAAACCAGCATTTCAGGTTGAAGAGACCATGAATAGAGCCAAAAATCTAACACTAGAAGATTCTAATGCAGATATGATTCTATCAATTTTTAGTCTGCATCTGGTACTAGTATTATTCATTGTTTTACCAATGAAGTTAATACTTACAACCAGATTATTACTGATCCAATCATCAAATCCTTTTGTCTGGATGGTGAGTTTCAGGTTCTGAACAAATTCTGGAATTGTTTTTAAGAATTTGTCAGGAGCAATATAGGCAATACCTATATTGTTGTTGAGATCTAACTTGGTGATACCCATATTGGACGTTTCAATATTGGGATCTTGGGTGTCAAGTAAGATGACTAAAGCTTTAGCTCCGAGCCCTTTCCTCGCTAAAACTTTAATACCAATGACAAGGAGGCCAAAATGAATAAATTTATGCTTTCGCTTAAGTAATTCAGTGGCAGAAATAGGTGACATTAAAGTCAAAATTTCTTGGCTTCCTGTAGGGACGCTAAGAATTTCTTCATAAGAGTGGTAATATAAACCAGTTTGAAATTCCCAAGTACCAATTTGGTACAGGTTTGAAGGATTCATAAGTTGAATTTCATTGTTTGAAAAGATTTGTGTGTCTCTTTCCAAATTAGTGATTTGTTCCAGTAAAATAGGACTTCTTTCATTTCTAGATAGTAATCTAGATAACAAATTCCTATTTTGTGGAGTAGTGGTAATTGAACCAGAAGAGGTGGTATTAAAACCAAAAGTGGAACCGATTGTCCGAGAAGTTCCAGTGAATGGTCTAATATTCATTTGGAAACTTTTGTTTTTGGTGTAAAGGTGAAAAAAGTGGTACTTTTCTTCCTCCGATTAGGAGTGACCTCTCTGGAAGTTGTGACCTTGAGTTTCCTAAAAGCATTCTCGAGTTCTTCAACTAAAGGACTACCTTTTTGCTTGTCTTTCAAGATAGTGGAAATATTCCGCTCAATTTCATCCATTCTAGCATGTAATTTAGCCAAAAGAGCCAGGATGAGATTGTTTTGTGCTACTTGAGCTATGTCTTCGGTGGCATTAAATTTGTTTAGGCAGAAGCCTGCTTCTTCTTTATCTTTATAAGAAGCATCAACAAATTTCTTAGCCTCAATAAAATGTTGATTAATGTAATTATTCATTACAAAGACTCAACATAGGTTTTAAGCTCATGTACAGATTTTGAAATTATTAAAACTAATTATTTTAGATTAATTAATTATAAATCAATACGGTGAATATCTTCTTTGATAAGAAGTTTTTCAAGTGAGAAAACAGAAAAGACTTTTAACAGATTTTCTTGTTTTTTCAATAAATCTGAAATCTTTTTCTCGGTTAAAAGGTTAGATTCTTTTAAATAATCAAGACTTTTAGTCATATTTAAAAGATTTTTATTTAAATTTTCTATAGTTTTAAAATCCATAAAAATTTTAAGCAAAAAAGTTTAATAGTTTCCAAAAGGATATGGAATGTCAAAAGCTTGTCAAACTCTTGGCAAAAATCTTTTTGGTCGGTTGGATTGTTCTGACTAGAATTTCCAGGGTCTAAAATTGATCTGGGAGGTGAAGACCACCTTCCGGTGTTGTGAAAATGTTGTTCAGTGGCAGGAGTTTCACCAGGCCATAACGACTCTTGTGAATCAGGTAAAAAAGTGTGATTATGGGAACTTTCAGTCAACCACTGATCACTAGTTTCGTGCCATGAGTCTTCAGACTCAGCCAATGGGTACACAAAACTATGATTGTTTTCTGAACTTCCATTGTTTAACATATTTACAGATGTACTCAGGTGAGCGTCATCCTGATATGTTACACTTTGGTTTCCAAAAACGTAATCATGCTCTGATACCAATAAGGGGTGCGTGCAGGTGCAAGTGTTTCTGCGGTATCACATATTTGAATATGTGGTTGTCATCCTTCTCAATTCTAGTCACAAGGTTATGATAGACTAATTATTTTTATAGATGGCACACGGCTGAAGGATACATATAGAGGCACACTTTTCATAGCACATACATAAGGTACTGATAATCATATCTTCTTACTAGTATTTGATATTGGCGATAGTAAAAACAATGACTCCTAGACTTGTTCTTCAACATACTCAAACAATCTTATGGAGATAAAGATCATCTCTACATAATTTCATATTGTGACGCATGTATAGAACATGCAATCTATGTTGTGTATTTAGATGCATTCCACAGTGCCTGCTCATACCACATACTAAAAAACTTATGAACCAACCACAGCAAACATGAGAAAAATTAGAAAGCCATTCAATGATAATGTACATGCAAACACACTAACAGACTTTGTACACTACATGAAAAGGTTGGACAAGCTTGAGAAGGAAATCAGAGGATATCTAGTATGTTACTCTATTCATTTTAAATTTCAAAAAATTCAAAAATTACATATTTGATAATGATGACTACATCGTTTCTGTTACCTAAAAGTGTTATAAAATGTTGGACACTAAAAGACCATACAAACTCAAAACATAGTGAAAAAATTATTTAGTTACTAAATCACTTGTTGTTCCTTGATGCAAATAATATATAAACTTATACTATTACTCATTGCTAAATAAATCACCTAGTTACTCATTGCTGAAATAATTAACTACTTTTTGATTATATTTCTTGTTACTAATTATAACCTTTGTGACTTACAGCTTTAAGTTGATTAGAAAATAGGTCAGTGATATACATACCAAGAAATAGACGTGGCACCATGACTTTTGAAATAGTTAAACCAATGAATGTTATCATAAAATCAGCAAAAGACCATCCCATCATAGCCTTATTTGAGTCACTCAGACACATATTTTAGCAATAGGCATTTAAAAACAGAAACAAAGTCTCTTCAACATTAACGTTAGCAACAAAGCATAAAAATATATTACATAGCTGGACAGTGGAATTTAACAATCTGAAAGTACCACTTTCCAAAACATCATCTTTTAACAAAAATATTGACACCATATATCATATATTTACACCATATATCTTACACATATATGTTTTCCCAACAAGGCAGAACATGTATGAATTGAAAGATGATATCATTACATATACTGTTGACATTCAAAATAAGAGTAGCAGCTGCACAATATTCCAAACAAACCAAATCCCATGTACACAAACACTAGCAATCATTGGTACCCTACAACTAGACAAAATACCAGTATTGTTCAAAATATTACACAAAGCTATAGTAAGTAGAAACCTATTAAGAGATTAAATTCCTTGTGCTAGATGAAAATGATTGAGATATAGCACAGCATATACAATCACAACTAGTACTTGTGCCAAATCAAAAAGGAAGTTGTGGTAGACCAGCGGAGAAAAGATATGATCCCGTGCTGAGAGCAAGATGATTATGAAGTATAGTAGCTACCAATAAACTGGACACAAACGTAAAAATTGCAAAGGCATGATTCTACTTGACAACAAGGCAAAAAAAGTAAAAAAAAAGCGGGAAAAACGATACGAACATCTTATTCCTGATACCATTGATTTTTTTACTACATGTCTTTAAGCACCAAAACATGAGTCTGTTTTTAACAATTCTTTATATTATTACTGCGTTCTCAAATACTTAATTCATAATGTTTGAACTTCAACTCAAGCTATAACTGTTACAATTTCTTAGCACATAAATTCAATAATATTTCTGAACTTCATTATTATTCACAGTAATATAATAAAATTGTAGAAAATATATAATATAAATAACATAAACATTGCTTATCTGACCCGGAATTGCATAAATTATATATATACTGGAATATTTCATAAGTACTTAAATAGCCATTCACAATTAAAAACTGTATCACAAATAAAAGTAGATGTTTAGAATAACTAGTAATAATGTAGCATAATATAATTTTTGGACAGATAATATTTGGCATTATAAACTGCTACTCGTGTATATATCAGTTTGTGTTATCCCCTGTTATGTTACGGCTCTTCTTTGGCAATGAACTATTATCATCCTCACTAAATTGTCACAACTTATTCCCTCATCACGTTGTCTTTTTACATTACTATCAATTGTCCATTCTACCTATTTTTAATTAGTTAATACTATATTTCCCACTAAAAACAAACCTTTAATTATTTGTGTACATCAAAGCTATAACATAATGAGTCCATCAAAGCGTAACATAATGAAGCATGTTTCATTGGGGTCTTTTACTCAAATGATCATACAAAACCCTTGCATATCCATCTACCAAAGTGCATCAAATCTGATTTTTCCTATAGGTATTCAATAAAGTGTTCAAAACAATTCCAATAGGGAAAACAATTCCTGTTTGTAGTTAAATAATTTCTAATTATAGTTAACATATATAACTTATTTTAAGGTTGATCTTATTCCAAACCTTCTAACGTCCCACTCTCAATTGAAAGATGATTTCCAGATCTGTCTATTTTGACAATCTCCCTTATAATATCTATACATAAATAAAGTAAAATAATTAACTTAATGCGACATAAAATAAAATTAGGAAAAACTAAGAACATCAAATGTTTTTTTTTTTAAAAACAACTAAAACAGAAAAGGTGAGAAATATCACCAATTATATGTGCTTGTTCAAAGTGGCATATTTCTTGTATCTCAACAAACGAACGGAAATTGTAAATATTGAAAGGGAAACTTTGCTGAACTGTTTCTCCAATAAAACCATTATTTGTGAAATAAAGACGGTATGGATGACTAGTTACGAGATAAATGCCTACCTTCTCTCCAACAGTCACATATCTTACTCAAACCACCTAATATTCAAGAATATATCTATCAAACCATGCAATTAGAGAATATTCAACTTTTGCTTGAGTTCTAGTCCCTTCTTTGTCTACCAGAAGTGTTTCTAATGTTCTTAGATTTTCAGCAGCTTATGGAACAACCTATTTTCGTGTAACTCAGACCTTTACACGCCATTATTAAGTTTCCTTTACATCCCCCAAGCAAAAAAAAAAAACAAACAACACAGACATTAGGAGAAAAAACAAAAAGAACACATACAACTACTAAAACACATCTCACAACCATAAAGTAGTTAACACTTAGCAGACATCACAACAACACAATACATCAACACACCAACAACACAGACAAACAATAAATAAACTTTTTCTTTCAGTTGCAAACAACTCATTTGCAGTCACACGCACATCATATTCTCTTACAAATATATTTCATGTATATAAGTTAAACTTATATGAGTAACATTTTAAAAAAATAAAAAACACATACAACTACTAGCACACAGACCACATATATCAAAACAATTACCACATGATAGACATCACAACACCACAACACATCGACATACCGACAGTGCAAACAAACAATAAATGAATAATCTTTTTCTTTTAGTTACAAACACCTCATTTGTGGTCACATACACACACAACATACACCGTTAACAAAGCATATCAAGAAAATAAAAACACAAAGAAAAATAATGAAAACACTTTTCCTTTTATTAGCAAACGTATCAATCGCAGCTGCAGTCACACAAATCGTATAGCCTTATAAATATATGTCATGTGACTAAGTCAAAAACATACAAGTCACATGTGGAAAAACAAAAAGAACACATACAACTACTAGCACACAATTCACAAATATCAAAACAGTTAATATCTAGCAGATATCACAACACCATGACACTTCAACAAACTAACAATAAATGAATAAGCTATTCCCTTCGGTTGCAAACAACTCAGTTATAGTTACAGACACACACAATATATGCTATAACCACAACAGATCAAGAAAACGAAAACGCAAAGAAAAATAATGAAAATACTTTTCCTTTTATTTGCGAACAGATTAGTTGCAATGACATGTAGACAAAACATATATTCTAACAAATATGTTTCATGCATTTAGCTAAAAAACATATAAGTCACATTTAGAAAAATAAAAAGAACTCATACAACTAGTATACAGACCATAATCATCAAAATAGTTAACACCTAGCAGACATGACAACACTACAACAAATCAATAACACAAGTAAATAACAAAGAATACATTTTTGCTTTCAATTCCAAATAGCTCATTTACAGTTACAGTAACATACATCATATGCTATAATAAGTATATTTTATCTCACTAAGTCACAAATTGTACTGCTGTAACTCAATATTGCACAACTCTATTAGTCACATATCAAAAACATATACTTAACATATGGAACCCAATATCTAAACAACACTGATAAAAAAAAAACTAAAAGAGAAAAAAAAAAGAAAAAAAAACCAATTTATAAGAAAAAGTTAAACATTATTTACAACTCAGCAAAAAAATATATAAAGTCACAAACTTCACAAAAGCAGCAAAAAAACTACTCCCACAATACTATTTATACTTAAAGACTAAACTTTAAATGCATACCTGAAAATTCTACTCACACACCTAATAGCACAAAAAATTACAGTCAGTAACAATAAATAATCATAAAATAGCAATGATGTGACATGTCACAAACATATCTCATATTTCACACAATACTGAAACACATTTGACATATATTATCACATACATTGATAACTTACAGCATAACAACTCAAAAATTGATCACCAAATTAAGCAATCAAAGCATCACAAAAAATTAGAAAAGAAATAGTGTATGTATACACATATATATATACACATACATTATTCTAAAATAAATGTATAAATCTAAAATTTGTTTTCAATTCTGATCAACTAAAATACCATCAGTATAAAACTACTTAAAAAGTTTAATATCATCCTCAAACTATTTACCCAATAGAATAAAGCAAAAATCAACTAAGAATCAACTGATCCCTTCACATAACTAAACAACTTCGCAGCTAAACCCAACCGAGTAGCGACTGAGTTAAACTTCATAGGCATCATAGCAAGCTGGTTGTACAGAAGATGCATCATACTTGATCACAAATAACCTACAATCATGACTATAAAATAAATATAAAAATGACAAAATTAGAACATCATATGATTACCCAAAAATGACCAAACAAAAAAGGAAAAAAAAGATTAATAAACCAAAAAATAAAACAAAATAGATAAAAAAGCTCAACGACATACGGATTATTTTGTTGGGGCGGGATACAGACGAACTCCATATCAAGCTCCACCAAATGTGACTCGTCTCCAACCTTATTTGGAATCCGAAAACCAGCACACGCCATTAAACAAGACAACACCTTGCAATACAAACCTATCAACTCTCGCATCTCTTTATAGTGTGAACTTAAAGAATTAGAATTGTAGATAAGTACACTACACTTCTGGATATCAAAATATAACAGAATCCAATAAGGAGTTGTCCGCATAAGCACAGAAAGCAGCATGTAACCAACATATTCCCAACTTGTGCTAAGATCCAGCTTCTCACCCCTAACATGCCCAACAAGTTGATGTTTTGCACTGATTGATGATGGGTGCTAAAAACTTACAGTAATCATTGTGCATCAAATGTACAAAAATAGAGTCAGTGGTTATAGCACTCATCTCAACCTTGGAATTCTACCTGGCCAATTGGTGCAAAAAGTAGAAACATACATCAATACATCACAATGTTACAAAATGAGAAAAACAGCTGTCAGATCATGCAATGTGAGTTATAAACACAATAACAAAACAAAACGAAAATTATAAGATATAATAAACAGGTAGAGATATACTAATTACTCAAATCACTAACAGCATCAATCAAAACATAACACCACAACTTGCTGCTAACCGTCGAAACATACAAATCAAAATGTGGATTTATTGCATCACTAATGTGATAAAATTTCTTTCTGCAAAGATAGAAAAGTTCTGGTTACAGCCAAAACAATAAAGAATAACAAACAAAACAAAAAACTATAACAAACATAATACTAACCTTTGCTGTGGCTTATAACCAATCTTAAACCAAGCATCAAAGGCCTCCAATTGCTTCTTGTCAGCAGGTATCATGTCTTCTTTCAAAGCAAAACATTTGCCTCACTCTTAACCTTTAAACTAGATGACAAATCATTCTAAACAAAAAGGGGACTATAATAGCTTCTCTGACTTATGTGGTCTCTTTAAACCAACATCATCATCACCACAATTTTTTATAGAATTTGTACTACACCATATTATTTAAAATTAACAATAA
The DNA here is from genome assembly GCA_963692815.1 of Nyctanthes arbor-tristis. Taxonomy (NCBI): domain Eukaryota; kingdom Viridiplantae; phylum Streptophyta; class Magnoliopsida; order Lamiales; family Oleaceae; genus Nyctanthes; species Nyctanthes arbor-tristis. The sequence continues at coordinate 43,325 of CAVNYN010285700.1, read as the reverse complement.
TACTAGTACACATGACATTTATCTGTATAACAACAAAGTTAATTATTTTGTTTTTTTTCCCTACAAAATAACGAAAGAAAAACAGATAAGCAACAATGCAAAATAAAGTCTTACCTGAATATTCATCTCTGAAGTTGTAGATACATGACATGGATATGATAACTCATCCCCACTTGTTCAACTTCAATCTGTATAAAAAACAAATAATTAACATAGTAGATAAAATATATTAAGAAAAATACATAGCAATAGCAAAAACAAAACAAATGAAAATTTTAAAAATTACACCCCATTTTCTCCATTGAAATAGTACAGGCAGTAGCGACAACAGCATCCAACTGCCTCTGCACATTCTGATCAGCAAGAAAATCATCATTTTATGAACAAAAACCTTTCAAAAAAAAAGAAGGAAAACATAATTAGGCAAAAAAAAAATCATTGATATAGTAAAGAAAACAAAAACACACAACTAAAACATATTTTTAAAGCATAAGAATGCTTTATCTATTTTCTGCAAAGATGAATTAGTTGCAGTATCAAATGCAGCATCAACATATGTCTGGACTTCTTCTTGTGAAAAAACACATTATCATGAACAAAAGCACTGTCAGATACTTGACTTACATATACTGGAATAGTTAATTATTTCACTAGACTCAAACTAAGCTTCAAATCAAAAGATAAACTACCAAAATCTGGAGGAGAGGCGGCCTCAACATGGTTACTATCATCCTCACAAACTTTAGAATCCACCCTCAAATCATCAACTTGCTCCTCAACACACTTACCATCATCTTCACATAATTTAGAATCCACCCTCGTTACATCAACTTGCTCCAGAACCTTCAATTTAGACACGAATAAACAAAAATATAAAAAAATGCAGAACATAAAGCAACTGAAAAAGAAATAACACTTATCTCATACTACCTCATTAACAGCACGACAATCACTTATATCACCTATCTCATCATCCTTGATAAACTCGACCTTGTTCAAATACTGCAATAGAGTCACAGACACACAAAATTAACAAACAAATTACAAAAACAATTTACAAATAAAACACACAAATCACAGACTACCTCATTACCAGCATCATCCTCACCACCCTTAGCACCATCCTCACAATCTCTATCCAAATGAAGTAATCAATCAAAAAGAAAAAATAAAACAATTCGGAAATTTAGCAACAAAACAACAAAAAATAATCGAAAAATAAAATAAGAAAAAATGAACAGAAAATATGAATTTTATATGAAACACTATCTCATCACGTACCACAATTTTTACCAGAAACCAAATCAAACTGTGCAATATTAGATATATGACCATCTCCAGTTCCCATCCTAGCTACTTGTCGAACTGCATCAACAATCAACACCTTAAAATTGACATCAAAACAACTCATACGGCTCTTGAGCACAGAATCATCATATTTCAATTTAGATTGAGCTTCCAAAATGATAGACAGCAAAGACCTACTGTCATTCGAAAAAGAATCACACTTACTTCTCAAACATGTAACTGCATCCTCCAATTAAGAGAACTGCAGTGATGTGGTAGCACATCACCAGTAATAGATCTACGACCACTTTTCAAAGAGTCAATGATAGACTTCATTGACTTCATCTCAACAACAAGCTCACCATACTGCAAACAGCCGGCATTAGCTTCACAAACTCTTCTCAACTCTGACTTTAAAGAATTCAACTCAGATTGCAATTGATCAATCTTTTCCTCAGAGACATCAGTATCAACAACCTTAGCAGACATAAAAACAGAACGCAATAAACACATATATCATAAAAGGAGCAACAAATATAGTAAAAACAAAAATAAGTAAAAGGACATAAAAAACAATTTTTGAACACACAAAATCAGATGAAGAAACCTGTTCAGACAATTGACATCTAGGCCTGTTGACACGAACTCCAATAGCTTCAGTAAGGACTTTAGAGGTCGAACTTCTATTATGTTTCCCCCACACTGAAGGCTTCTCAACAACCTTAACAGTCAGTCATCTACATTAACAGTGAAGTGTCCTCAAAATCAACAGAACCAACAGAATCATTAGAAATATCATTTGTATCAGAAACATCTTCAACAACTTTCTTCAACTCATTCTCATTCGGGATCCTAATCACCCGTTGAGTAAGGAGAATGAATTCAAGACTAGCTATACATGGAAGCTTGGCTTCTTCTTCAATTGGAACAATATTATCAGCCACAGCCTGGGAAAAATATAAAAATATGTCAAATACAAAAATCTAAAACAGTATGAAACAGAAAACAAAAATAAAACAGAACAACTTATAGGATGATTGCAGAAGTAATTAGCATTCAGATCAGCAGACCTCAGAGAATTAGTTGTAGTCCAATTAACAATACGAGACGTACCACTTTGCATCTACACACAAACCTTACCAGCAAAAGCAAGTATACATCATATAACCAAACTTGAAAGGAAAGTAAAAACCAGATATTCGATATGCTTCCTTGTCACGATCCTACATGCCTCTTTTCAACTGACCCAATAACCAAGAAAACATCTATTTACCCCTATGAAAATCTATCCATCTCACTCCAGTCATCAATGAAGACAAAAATGTACTGATCAATATTTCTCTTAGATTGTAGGATGAAAGTAAAAAGCCAACATGTATAGAATATAAATCTTGATAGCGGGAGAGGAGAGGGTACTGAATACGAGAGCCAATTAGTTCTATCCGAAAGAAAATGGAAGAAACACTAGGAAAAAACCTATCCTTAAATTCCAAATAGCGAGAGCTATAAACTGAGACACTATTGGAACCAATACACAACAAAATAGGTCACCATAGTAAACTTAGCAGCAGAAAATCACAGATATTTACCATGAATCAATAACCGCATCTCATCTTCATTAGGCCGCTTAACCTCATGTAAGAGAGCATTATAGACAACTTGTGTCTGGAACACAATTTGAGAATACTCTAGATAGCACTTGAAAAAGGTTTGCATTGCTCTGCATTAAGACGGCTTTGAACATCACAGATAACACCGTGACTTGATTTCATCGTCATCCTTCTAGTGAACCATAAATTGGATGGATACGGAAATGTCAATCCTAAACCCAAAAAAAAAAAGAAGAATAAAATAGTAAGCATACAATCATATGGAAAAAATACAATATAAATAAAAGAAAAATAACTTCACATCAGCAACATAAAGAACAAGATACAAAAACAATAAAAAGCAGCATCTAACGATTAATAAAAGTCACAAAAAAAAAAAGAAATGAACAAGTAGTAACATATCTAAAAAACAAATAAAGACAAAAAACTACAGTCAGTCAAACAAAATAGAGAACAAAACTAAGTACACATATAAAATATAAAGCAAGGCAGTATAAATGTCTGAAAATATAACTTCATAACCAAATATAAGGCACCATTGATGCAAATAGCTGACAGAAACCCAAATGCATAACCAAAAATATATACAAAAACTAGCAAAAACTTAAAAATAAATTACTACAAAATAGATGGCAAAGAACATTCAGCAAAAAACTATATTAAATAAATCAACACCACTGAATTATAATGCCAGATAATACATCCAAACAAAATGAATAAATTACGACATTGCAAAGACAATAGTACAACAAAATAGAACAATTATATACAGTAGATGAAACAAATAAATTAACAAATAATCGTAAAAACAAAATTAGTAAAACAAACACGACAAAAAATGAAGGAGTACAACATTAATCAGCAGCTTAAATAAAGGAACAGAAGAATGGTGAGCCCTAGCTATAGTAGAAACAGTACGCTTCTCCCGCAGAAGTGGAGTAGCAGCCTTCTTAGGCTGCCTAAAGGCTTATTCTTCTTCAAGATTTGTTTTTGCAGAGTAATATTCACGGACTCAACGGCGACATAGCCAGTTAGCTTCACCGGTGAAGCAAGTGGATAACTATTTGTCGTTCACACCATTGCTAAATCGGCCATACAATGCAACAAATGTTGACAATAAGACAAAAACAACAATTTTGAAATAAGAAATCGATAACAATAGTAGAGAGATAGAGGAAGAATCAAAGTACAACACGAAGAAGAGATAGAGAGAGAAAGAGGTACAGAGAATTCAAATAATTGGGAGCTCTTTTCCAAAGCAAGCGGGACAATTTTTTAATAAATTATATATCACTTGAATTTTGTGAAAAAGGCCAAGAGGTCAGAGAAAAGCTAAATGGGCCAAAAAAATGGCATGTGTGGAAATTTAAATAAAAAATCTCCATGTATGGTTAATGGTCACTACTCAAAGCATTTTCCAAAGAAGTTTGTTCAGTAGACGACTATACATGAAAGTGGTTACCCTATTTGTATGCAGAGAGACAATGGAAGGACTGTTAATAAGAATGGTGTCGAGCTTAATAATCGATTTATCATCACTCATAATTAATATCAATTGAAGAAATATAGAGCTCATATAAATGTTGAGTGATGTAATTAGTTCAAATCCATTAAATACATATTCAAATATATTAACAAAGAGAATGATAAGGGTTACTATGACATTTTATTAAAATGCCCATCATTCTGTAGAGGACGAAATCAATGAAATTGATATTACAATTGTTGGTATATCTCTGCTTGTGAAGCTACATGGAGATTTTTGGGGTTTAACCTTCATTACTAGGATGTGTCTGCTGAGGGGTTGGATTTTACCTTCTAGATGAACATGATGACTTATATTCTATAAATGATTCAATAGGTGAATTATTGACGTGGATGGAGGCATATAAAAAGTATCAAGAAGCAAGGAAGCTTATTTACATTGAATGCCCTACCAAATTTGTGTGGAAAAAAAGAGACAAGGGAATGGGTAACCAGAAAACTCCAGTTTGCTATTGGAAAAGTTTAGTTTATCCGTCCTGGAGTTGGGGAAAAATATTATCTACAAACCCTTTTAAATGTTGTTCGAAAGGCAACAAGTTATAACGAGATGAGATTTTATGATGGTGTACAGTACAAGACTTTTAGAGATGCATGTATTGCTCGAGGCCTTCTAGATGATGACAGAGAATACATGGATAGAATAGCTGAGGTGAGTCACTAAGGCTTTGCTCATTCTTTTTGGGCGTTATTTAGGACATTATTGTTATCTGATTGTTTGGCTTGTGCAGAGTATGACTAGGAAAAATATTGGAAATATTTGTCAGACGATATTCTTTACAATCAAAGGAATGAATTAGAATAACCAGGTATTTTTATTTATTAAATTTTTTCACTTCTTTTTCCCGTGTTAGCTTGCTTTTTTCTTAATTGTTATGTCTATTTATTCATGCTCAATGAAATTAATTTTTTTTTCTTAGATCTTTAGTTGACTCATGAAGAAATACAAAATTATGCTCTCGTGGAAATAGAAAAGATGCTCCACAAATGAGGTAAGAGTTTGCACAACTATTATACACTGTCTTATCCGAGTATGTTTACTTTTCAGTTGATCAGAATAGCTTAATAAATGAAGAGCTCTGGTATGATAAAGCGGCATTTGCATTGGAACTCACTGAGCTGCCATCCTAGTTGATGGATGAGCAGCGTCATGTTTATGATACCGTTATAGAGTCTATTAATATTGATGCCAATGGAATGTACTTTGTATGTAGCCCTAGAGGAATGGATAAGACCTTTGTTTGCAAAACATTATCAGCAGCCTTAAGGTTGAAAGGTGAAATTGTTCTCAATGTGACTTAAAGTTGTATAGCATTTCTTCTTCTTCTTGGGGGTAGGATTGCACATTCGAGATTTTCAATACCTTTATGTCCAAATGAAAACTCCACTTGAAACATAACACGTGGTAGTCCATTAGCTACTTTGATTGCTAAAGCCAGAATTATCATATGAGATGAAGCTCTGATGGTGCACAGGCATTGCTTTGAGTCTAGACAGGACAATGCGAGATATTCTATGGGAAACTAATTAACTTAGTATAGACCAAACTTTGGGCAGAAAAACTACTGTCTTTAGTGGAGATTTCCATCAAATATTGCCTATGATTCCAAAGGGCAGTAGGCAAGATATAATATATATACAGCTATTAACTCTTCTGGTTTGTGGAATCATTGTAGAGTTTTGAATCTGACAAAAAACAAGAGACTTCAGCAAGATATTCCTGGCAATGATTTCTCTGAGTTAAAAGACTTATCTGATCGGATTTCAAGTACTGTAATAGCAATTTAGGTGCTGACATTGGTGGCCATACTACATTTGATATTTCAAATAATCTTGTGGTATGCTATTCTGTTGACCTGATTACTAGTATTGTTCACAGTACATATCCAACTTTACTATGGACGGGCATGATTCGTCTTATTTGAATGGTAGAGCTATATTAGTCCTAGGTAATTATGCCATTGAGAAGATTAATAGCTACATGGTCTCGCAGAATCCAATAGAGGCACGGATATATCTATGTTCTGATTCGGTTTGCAAGGTTGATTCAAATTGTGAGTTAATGCAAGACCTTCACACGTCTAAGTTCTTAAATGGGACACAGTGTTCGGGGTCTAAAACCATGAATTATATTTAAAGATCGGTGTTCCAGTTATGTTCTTATGGAATATTGATCATTTGGCGGGGATGTCCAATGACACATGGCTAGTGGTAGCGAAACTTGGGAGTCATGTTATTGAGGCCAAGATATTATCTGGAATTAATGCGGGTGAAAATTTTCTTATTCCTAGAATGTCAGCCTTTCACGTTTCGAAGATGATAGTTTCTATTAATGGTATCTTATGCCATGACTATCAACAAGAGCCAGAGCGAAACGCTTTCACATGTGGGTACGTACTTTCCTAAACCTATATTTAGCCATGGTTAGTTTTAGTGTAGTGTTTCCAGGGTTACGAGCTGAAAGAGGGCTTAAGATATTCATATGTAGCGAATATGGTCGTTCAACCAGATCTACTGTAAATGTTATATATAAAGATTTCTTTCGCAATTTGAATTAAAAACATTATTTGTTAGATTATGTAATCATATTAAATTATTTCTTTAATTCATGTAGAAGTTAGTTACATATATTCCTCGGTTTTCTTATACCTTTACTTGAAAAATAAAATAAAATTAAGTATTTTATAATGTACGTTCTATTGATTAACACAAATTATATCATATACTACCCCCAGGCATAAAAAAATAACTATCTCCTAAGATCCTATAATAACATTATAATTCTAGTATAATATAAAAATTATTAATCAACTATAATTTAACAAAATATAGCACTCGACCCTTCCGTTATTTATGCTTTATTAAACCTTTCATATTAACCATTATATATTTGTTTTGCAATCTCCTGTGCAACGCATGGGTGAAAATCCAATTCAATGTAATTGAACAATATACTACATGGATTTTCAAATCACAAAAACTAATTACTTAAACATATAGGAATACTATTCCTATAGAAAAATATATGAAATGAAACTTAAATCTATATAAATATTACAGAATCTTGTAACATGAACCTGTAAGAATAATTTAAACATTAGCTACTTGAAACATCATGAATAGTATATAACAGTCAAAGAATAAAAATCATACCATGATGATAATTTGTACAACATTTAATTCTCACATCTTCAACGCATCAAAAGGGTAGAAAGAAAATTGGTGATATTATCAAAAATGATAGAAATGAGAACTAATAAAATAGAATTCGAAAAAGATGACAAAAAAAAATTTTTTAAAAAAAAGAAACCGCACAAGATATTGTTAATCACTAATACATATATATATATATATATTTAATTAACTAATAGAGTATAACTTTGCTCAACATTACGTGAGATTAATTACACACACAAACTTAGTGTTAGGTAATGATACGTACTTAATCAATACTCTAGAAAGCTATATCAAGAAGATGTGAGCACTATTTCTAATACATTGGAAAAAATTAGGTATAAATTTCAATTGTCAAATTTTAATAACACATATAACAACAACTAAAGGTGAAAATGTGTTAAAAAAATACACATACTAATACCGTTTTAGTCACAAATCACTATGATAAGTACTATCACGGATGAAGCAAACCTGTAAACTAAAACTAGAACAAAAGGGAAGCAAAATATTATAAACCAACTAAGAGACATAAACAGAACCATAAAAAACACAAAACTATTCAATTAGTAACTTACCGAAGAACTAATCCAAGTTATTGAAAACTTCTTCATACACAATGTTAACAGTTGATTTTGCATGTCAACCAAATGAGTCACGGATATAAAAACGTAAACGATTACGATTTGTAACTCTGGATACAGCTACATACAACTGTTCGTGAGTAAAGACTGGTTTTATTAGAAGAATACCAGCATTTGGTAGAGATTGACCATGACTTTTGTTAATAGTTATCACATAAAAAATAATCAATGGGAATTGCCTCCTTTGAAAAGAAATGTGGAAGTTTAGTATCAGACGGAGTCACTATCATCCTCATAATGAAAAACCTGTATCCAACATTGCTGGCAGATAGAATTTTAGCCTTAAGTATATGATCTCCAAGTCTTGTGATTATAAGCCTCGTCCTGTTACACAATCCAATAGAATGATCTATATTATGAAGTAGCACAACAAGGATAGCGATAGAAATTGAGCAAATCACTCGCAAGGTTATCTTTGTGGTAGACATTGCAAAAATTGGATGACAATATATAGATTAAGAAGTTAATTTTGAATTGATATAGGTTTGTCAACGATTGCAATGCTTTTATAGAAGGTGAAAATGATTGCAATGTTTTTATGGGAGGAAATGAAATTAATTGTTTTTATGAAAATAAATATATACTATCGAATTCATCTGATATAAAGAACACGATTCTTTGTGAAATTTATTTGTCAAATCAATTCGTAAGCATATCCACCCCGTAATAATAGTAATAGTAATAGTAATAATAATCCATTAATACATAAATCAAGAGTTACAATGCCTATAGACACCACATTTTTCCCTCCTTTTTACGCGGTGTCCATAGCTACCGCACTCTTGCTGTAATGTGTTGTCTCCCGCATTTGCTTATATAACACGTAATAATTTTTTTCTATTTTTGGGAATCGTATCTCTCGCAGTTACGTTATCATGCCCTTATCTAAATCATCCCTTAGCAACATTTTTTATTTTGCAAAATCCCCAAGATCATTCCTTATTTGCAAGCCTTTTAACATAGGTCTCTTTTTTCCACCAAGTAACTTTCGCATAACACATCCTTCTTTCTTCCTTCTTTCTTTCTCTTTTTTCCACCACGTAACACACCCTTCTGTCGATGTTCTATGTAACATCCTGCAAAAATTTAACCAGGAATTAAACAAAATGATAATATTTTGATAATGATAATGATGGGGAATTACTTGAATTTTCAAAGTTATGATTCAGTTGAACACCAAGAAGTAGAATGTGACAATATAATCATATTGAATTGTTACAAGATTTGTTAACCGTCAAAGATGGGACAATTAATTGAATTGCATCAATGGTGAAATTACAAGATTGTCAAGAATTAAAATATAGCAACGTGATGGCATTGAATTGCAAATTTGCGAGTTTGCCTTTTAAATGAATAACAAAAAATTGAAATGTAACAATGTGATCTTATTTCAATTATTGATTGTTACGCAAATGAATGTCAAGGATTAGAACATGATTATTGACAACATAATTGATAATTTGACAATGAATTGGAATTAGAAGATGGTTATTGACAATGTATTGATAAGGATTGAATAACCACATGAGTTTGCTATTGATAATGTAAACGCTATTTTGACGATAATCGAATAACCGCTTGAAATGCCACAAGAATTCAAAGAATTGTTACTCGAGTGGGCCAAGAGGTAAGAATGTGATTATTAGTTAGCATAACTTGAAGTTAATCACCTAATTATAAAACCTTATTAAGTGGAAGGATTCAAGTAATATGGATCAAAATATTATGACTTAGTCATAAAACAGCATAAAATATAAGGACTACTCGAGCAATTTGCCACCCTGTCTTTTGAAGTGTACGGTGTCACATCGCGCCACGTGTCGTGTCCTAGTTGGTGAAACTCAAAGGTTTATTAAAACTAATTAAATTCGGATATTTATAACAACTATAAAGAAGGGGTTAGCCCGGGGATTTCGCAATTGAATCATTCTATCTAATCTCCCTTCTCCTCCCTCTTCACATCTATACACCCATGTGAAAGACTAATTGTCTTGCTCCCTTGGTGAATCTCAAGCTTCTCATAAATGTAAATTCGTCCAAATGGAGGGAGAGGAGAAAAACAACCCTTAAAACCTATCAAAGACTTAGTTTTGTATTTGGAAAAGACCCCTCTTCATATATATAAAAAAACCAACTTGAAACACCACTTTGATCAAGGAATGAAGATTTTGAGGGCGTTTATCAACAACTCAAAGAATCTTTGAAAAAATCAAGTTAAAGAGGTGAGTAACTAATACTTTGATTCCCTTTTTGCATTCATGAAGTTTGATAAGACAAACATGGATTTTGATTGAAGTCTTCCACGAAATGAACATAGATTTTGATGCATTAGAAAGAAAGATTGATTGCATTTGAATCACTAGTTGATGTTCTATCCGTTTTGTCTTTGCTTTGCTTTGTTTTGTTGCCATACTAAGAGCTATCTAATAATACCAAGATGGGTGACGATTAGTATGGTATTTTCTTTGTATTTGTATTGCTCTCTGTGGAAATTCCAATAGGGGCCAAAACGGGATTTAACTGTGGATCCACTTAAATGTACATGGCCATGATTGAATTGATATGAATCTTTCACACACTATGGGTAGTAGTTTAACTAGTGATAGGGCCCTCTTGTGCATTTAAAAGCTTTGTGCATTCAATGATTTTCTCGAAAATAAATCCCCAAAATAAAAGGAAAATCAAAGGGCTTTATTACTCACTGAGTACTTTGTACTCTCTCCTTTTTTCTACAATTTTGTCGATAAATGAAGGCATGATCTTTGGAAAGCAAGCCATGAGTTGGAGAATGCTCGTGAACGGGAGTAGAGTTTTGCATGTGATGGAGACCTATCGTTGAATCGACTATGAACGTAATACCTATTGTATTTATAAGTATGTCCACCTCTCTATAATATATATATATATATACATATATTTTTTATGCATGTTAATATATATGATGGAATGAATGGGTAGAAATGATTTGAAACTTACTTTTCAATGTAAAAGCTTTCTAATGATTTGGCATGCTTTGGTAATCAATACCTATTAATATAACTTGTTTTGTTCTTCACATTTTATTGGAAAAACTAGTTTTAATGATTTTTTTAAATTTAACCATTTGTTAGTTTAAGTAATTAGTTTTATAGAATGTTAAACTCTATAAGACATAAATAATTTGTTCATTTTGTATGTCTCATTCCTGATATTTGTATTGAAGCTTCCGCTGTTGAATATATTCACCAATATAAATAATTCGAGAAAATTGAATATTAGAGGGAGCGTGATAAGAATGGTATCAGAGCAACACTACATGCATATTATACTCTGCGCGAGGCATTGACTAATTGGCTTGCAAGTAAGTTGTTATTTATTCAGTTTGTAAATAATTTGTACACCTTTCTGTAAAGTTTATATTCATAGAATACATGGTAAAAAGAAAAAATAGGCAAGTGAAATTCTTTAGTATATTGGTACTGATTTGATTTTCTTTAGAGAAAGTTAAAATTAGAAAAGTTTGATCGACTCAACAAAGAATGAGAAAATAAATCCTATAAAAAAGTAAAAGAAACATAACCACAGGAAACAACAAAGTCAAGGAAAATGGAAAGGAAGAAAGAAACATTTCACTTTGGTTCCAAATATTAAGTTAATCTTCAAAGATACTATATGACTTCTATCTACACTTGATAATATTTTGGAACCAAAATATTTGCAAAAGAAATGACAGGGAAAAAAAATTATTGCTTGGTGCTGGCACACCATCTAAACGATGTGGCCGCACCGTGCTCTCTACATAGGGCAGAAAGCTTAATGCGACGGTGCGGTTGCACCAGGCGACCTACACCGAGTCAAGAAAGGTTGGTGCTGGTGCCTCGACTCAGTTGGGTGGCCGCACTGAGCCTAAGTCAGTGTGAGCCAGATTTTTCTGAAAAATTTACAATCAAGTCCCTGAGCTTTTTGATTTCATCTAGATCAGTCCAAAGCCATAGATTTTTTTCTAGAAAATTACAATTAGGTCTACAAACTTCCTGATTTCTTCCATATTGAGCCGAAAGACTTATTTTATGTTCTTTAAGCAACAAACTTTAAGTTTCTCACATAGTTGGTCCTTATTACGACTAAAGAATTTCTTTTGGCCATTTTGCATATAAATCTAACCCGGTCTGCAATACTTTTTCCTATTTAAACTTGGCTTTTGAATTTTTGCACTAAGCCCGATATTGACGCTTGAATTTCTTTAAACTTTGACTATGCGGTGGGACCCACTGATATACGGACCAAATTTTGATTTCTTTGAATTTCATCATCAAATATAATTGTTGAAATTTCTAATTTTTGATCCACTCATTAAAGTGCAATTTTAGGCAAATGAAAAAATAAATGGATGTCTTATTTTATGAACAATATAAGTTTTGCTTAGTTCAAGAGATTTAACAAAAGTTATCGGTCAAGAAATTTGATTATTAAATAATCTGTGGTGTCAAATTTTGAGTCATAAATTAAACTCAGAGACAGCTAAATTAAATGGTCCTAAAAATATTGACACCTACAGAGATTGGTCAAGAACAATGATGTATTTTAATTTCTTGATTTGATATTTGGAAATTGAATAGATAATAAACAAATATGTGGCAAGGACATGTCAAGTTACTTGAATTCAATTCTTCGACTTCTTTCGACTATTTGTTGAACCTATAATTTTATTGATTAGTAAATACTCCAAGGCAATATATAAATATGCCTAAACTTTGAAGCATGAAAGATTGTTCATTTTATGCCCTTTGATTCGATCCATTGCCTCCTTCATTGTTATGTTCTAATGACCCTTTGCGCATTGTTTCTATATATATATTGGAATACTTGCTTTCTTACTTAATACATCCAATATTCTTCAAACCAAAAATTTACTTTGCCAAATCTGATTTTTTTTAATGCAATTTTGTAACCCCCCCTAATTTGTCAAGAATTGTCATTCAACATGCGATTTGTTGAATTATTGAGAAACTCTTCGAATAATATCTTTCTAATTCCTACTCGGAAAGGTCATACCTTCCTGAAAAATTTAATTAGCCAAATTGATTAAAGCACTTATTTTCATTTCCTGGAGCCCAATATTCATTTTGTATTTCTTGCCTGAAATTTTATTTCCTTACCATTTTGCTTATAAGTGATTGACCTTATTCTCTTTCTACATGTATTCTTAATAAACCCATTGTGCTTTACTCCTCAACAATAATTTTATTGCTTTTTACTTGAGCTTGGAAACATTTCTCTTTGCTTGATACTAGTAGCCTCTTTATTTTGAGACCTTAATTTTTTGTTAACTCTTCACTAGATTCTAAACCCTGTCATGTATTAATTCGAGAACAGCTCAACCATGAAAGTTCTCTTTGATATGGAAACCCCTGGAAAAGACGTTCCATTGATATATGACGAGATATTAGTTCCTTGTAAAATTGAAGTTCGAAAGAAAATTTTTTCTCCCCTTATGCTTTCTTTTTCTTGTTCTCACCTACTTTTGATCGTCCTTGATTCTTTGCTTGAAACCTTGGAATCTCCTTTGTCCTTTCTATTACTTTCATTACCTTTTCTTGACTATATGCCTTTGGTCAATCCCTTTTGTTATCATTTGATTAAACCTACGAGATTATTTGATTATTGCCTATCGACAACGGTTTTTCTCACAATTTCGAAAACATTTTTTGCTTGACAAAAGGACTTCATGTTTCCACCTCCATTCTCTTCAACTTGATTTGAGTACAAGGACATCATGTTTCCACCTCCATTCTCTTTTATAGTTCTAGATTATTTCTTCAACTTTCCCCATGTAATGTCCCTGTATTTTATTTGTTATTCCAAATGCTTTTGATATATGGGTTGATATTAGTACCTTGAAAAATTAAAATTTGGGGAGAATTCGTTTCTTTTCTTTTCTTGCTCTCACCTATTTATGATCATCCTTGATTGCCTACTTGACATCTCAGAAATCCTTTTTGGCCCCCTATTACTTTTATTGCCTTTTGTTTTTCACTACATGCTTTCGTTCAATGCCTTTGTTTACCATTTTGATTGAGCTACTGAAATTGTTTGGTTATTACCTATTGATAATGGTCCTCCTTGGAGTCTAGTAAACTTTAACTGCTTGACAATGGACTTACGTAAAATATACTTCATGTTTCCATTTGCTTTTCCTTCAACTTTGTTTAATTCCTTGAGACATCAACCCTTTTTCAATTCTATATTTGTTATTTGGCTAACTCTTCTTGTACCCACATCCCTCTATTTTGTCAAATTCTAAAACATATTTGGTTTTCCCCTTCTTGTCTTGTTTAATCCTTGCAATTTGATTTGAAGCTTAAAATGAAATTAATGAAATGAGTATGAAACACTAGCTTGAAAATCAAGAACAGACTTAAAATAGTTTTGAGAGAATACGATTCAAGAAATCAAATTTTGCTAATTGTTATTGGTGAATGATCAACTGGTAGTCCAAACCCATTTTGAATAAAGTTTGAATAAAATTTCGGGTAAATGGATTGTTAAATTTTTGAATATTTGCTCAACCCAATTTTTGAACTTATGATATATTTGAGTTAAGGAGGAAAATAAATTTGATTTTTGAACTTCGATATTAAAGATGGATGGAAAACTTATGTATGAAAAAGGCGGCAAATCACTCGCGGAGAGTGTAGTAGAAGCAATTTATGTACTGATTGAAAGAAAGTAACTTACGTAATAATATTACAAAAGAGAAACAGAAAGAAATACCTCCCATCCAGAGACTTTGATGAAATTTGGAAAAGCAATCATAAATCTGTCTATACATACCTTGAATAATCTTCAGGTAATTATGAATTTCGAGGACGAAATTCTTTTAAGGGGTAGATTTAATATTCCGCAAAAATTTAACAAAGAATTAAACAAAATAATAATATTTTGATAATAATAATGATGGGGAATTACTTGAATTTTCAAGGTTATCATTCAATTGAACACCAAGAAGCAGAACGTAACAATATAATCATATTAAGTTGTTACAAGATTTGTCAAGAGTCAAAGAGGGGAGAATTAATTGAATTGCCTCAATGGTGAAGTTACAAGATTGTCAAAAATTAAAATAGAGCAATGTGATGGTATTGAATTGTAAATTTACGAGTTTGCCACTCAATTGAATAACAAAAAATTGAAATGTGACAATGTGACCATATTTGAATTATTGATTGTTAGCAAATGAATGTCAAGAATTAGAACATGATTATTGACAACATGATCAATAATTTGACAATGAATTGGAATTAAAAGGAGGTTATTAACAATGTATTGATGATGATTGAATAACCATATGAGTTTGCAATTGATAATATAAACGTTATTTCAACAATGATCGAATAATGGCTTAAAATGCCACAAGAATTTAAAGAATTGTTACTGAGTGGACCTATATAGGCAAGAATGTGGTTATTAGTTAGCATGACTTGAAGTTAGTCTCTTAATTATAAAATCTTATTAAGTGGAAGGATTTAAGTAACATGGATCAAAATATTATGAATTAATTATAAGATAGCACAAAGTATAAAGACTGTTCGAGCAATTTGTCACCCTGCCTTCTAAAGTGTAAGGAGCCGCATCACGCCACGTGTCGTGTTCTGATTGGCATAACTCAAAGGTTTATTAAAACGAACTAAATTCAAATATTTATAACAACTAAATTCTATCTTCTCTCCCGTCCCCTCCCTCTCCACATCCATACACCCATGTCAAAGACTAATTGTCTTGCTCCCTTTGTGAATCTCAAGCTTCTCATAAATGAAAATTCGTCCAAATGGAGGGAGAGGAGGAAAACAACCCTCAAAACCCATCAAAGACTTAGTTTTGTATTTGGAAAAGACTCCTCTTCATATATAAAAGAAAATCAACTTGAAACACCACTTGAATCTAGAAAAATGAAGGTTTTGACGGTGTTTATTAACAGCTAAAAGAATATTTGGAAAAATCAAGTTAAAAAGGTGAGTAATTAATACTTCGATTCCCTTTTTGCATTCATGAAGTTTGACAAGATAAACACGGATTTTGATTGAAGTCTTCCATGAAATGAATATGAATTCTGATGCATTGAAAAGAAAGATTGATTGTATTTGAATCACTAGTTGATGCTCTAATACCCGTTTTGTCTTTGCTTTGCTTTGCTTTGTCGCCATACTATGGGTCATCTAATGATATCGAGACGGGCGACGATTAGTATGATATTTGCGTTGTATTTGTATTGCTCTATGTGGAAATTCCAGTAGGGGTCAACTAGGATTTGATTGTAGATCCACTTAAATGTTTATGGCCATGATTGAATTGATATGAATCTTGCGCGCACTAGAGTAGCAGTTTTCCTAGTGATAGAGTTCTCTTGTACATTTAAAAGCTTTGTGTATTCAATGATTTTCTTGAAAATAAATCTCCAAAATAAAAGGTGAATCAAAAGGTTTTGTTACTCACTGAGTACCTTGTACTTACTTTTATTTTCTATAATTTTGTAGAAAAATGAAGGCGTGATCTTTGGAAAGCAACCCCAGAGTTAGAGCATGTTCGCGAATAGGAGTAGAGTTTTACATGTAATGGAGACCTATCTTTGAAACGACTATGAACATAATACCTTTTGTATTAACAAATATGCTTACCTCTCTATCATAGATATATTTTTACGCCTATTAATATATACGATGGAATGAATGGATTGTCCTTGCAATACGATGGAATGAATGGATTGTCCTTGCAATAATTTGAAGCTTACTTTTCAAGCTAAAAGCTTTTTAATGATTTGACTTGCTTTGGTAACTAATGGAGTATACCTACCAATATAACTTCTTGTGTTTTTCACATTTTATTGAAAAACTTAGTTTTAATGATTCTTTAAATTTAACGCTTGTTAATTTAAGTAATTAGCTTTATAAAATGTTAACTTTTATGAGACGTAAACAATTTATTCGTTTTGTACATCCCGTCCCTGCTACTTGTATTGAAACTTCCGCTATTAAATATATTCACCAATATAAATAATTCGAGAAAATTGAATATTGGGGGGTTGACATTCTATGGTTATTTTGATTTCTCTTGATCGAATTAATGGTTGATTCAACACATCGAAGGGGCTGAAAGATATATGAAGGCAAAGACGATGCTACTATTGTTGATTTGGGCGAGTCTTGGGAGATTTGGTTGATATATCTATTATATTAGTATGGATTTGTATATATAATATGTTATTTGTTATACATTTGTGTTTGATATATCTATTATATTAGTTTTTAGGTTATCTTTAATGAGTTAATATTTCTTCAAAATTCTAATATCTGACAGACAAATTTCAAGTCTTGGGTTATTAGAACTTACTTCTCATTTCGATTAAGTGCCTACTCGTGAGACTGAGAATATGGTAATAAAGTAAAATTAAATCTGTTTCAAAACGTTTACTTTAATTCAATACGATAAACTACACGTCATAAAACATATGGCTATATGTTTAGTACATTAATTTATTATTTGTTTTTTCTGAAAATTTATATATCAATAAAAATTTAAATTGAGGGAATACAATAATAATAATATTTGATGATGATAATTTAGAACAAAAATAAAAAAATTTTTGTAAAGTGGAGAGTGGTTAAAAATTAATATTATGGGTAAATCATGTAGAATTTATTATTTATTATAATATTGCTTCCCCTGAGTCTTTTGTAGTAGGAGGTGTGTAGTTTGCATTTTGTAGAGTAGATTTTTGAATAAACATTTTTTAGAGAATGTATGATACTCTGTATAAGAAAAAGCGAAAAATATTTTTTTCTAAGACTACGGTAGAGAATGAATTTGGAAAAGAATTCTTTCTGATAAATGAATATCATGCACACCTAAATGTGCTTTTGAATTTCTTGTACTGATACTTATTGAATAAAGTTGTAAGCGTATGATAATTCTGGAGTTATATAAATTTCGTATCTTCTATTTTCTATAGTTTTTTTGGTTTCCATGCTCAATAGGAAATTAATTTTGTATTAAAAAAATTCCTCATTCTCATTTTTATTACTTTAGAGTACTATTCTATGAATAAAAATTCAATTAGTTTTATGTTAAGTGAAAACATTGTACGTTTCAATTTAATTCATTTTACGTATATTAGCAACATATATATGTATATACGTGAGTATTACATAATAAAATTGTGACTACTTAGTTTTTCAAATTACCACGCATTTTTTGAAACTAACTATTCTATTATGTGCGTTGCAAGGGTATACAACTAGTTTTATTTGAAAATAGAATTGATTTACAAACATTAGTATAATAGTTTCCAATAATTCGCTCCAAAAGGTTCTCAGAATTTTTTATTTGTTCGTGACAATGAAAACACTAAAGAATATTTGCAAATATTTTTATTTTCTTGACATATATATTGATGGTGGCATTCGTAAATTTCCTTAGCTTAATGGAAACGGGAAAGGCCTGCGCCATAGATTTCCCTCAACGGTAAATGCAAGTTTCCTGCAACTAGGAAGAGCTCCAATTGTGGTCGAGCAGTGTTGGTTGGTTGCTCGAAATGGTTGATGTTAAGGCAACACAGTTAAACGGTTGAATGTCAAAACGATGAAATTTTATGAACAACTTTTTACAAAATTAATTAATAGCATGGTTGGACATTACCATCGAAAATTTGAGAATATAGAAGTCAAGATAACATGCTCGCACATATAGCATTGCTCTTGGTTTCAAAACTATAACATAGTACAACGAAACAGGTATTTCGTTTCACTTCTGATTTTTAGTCTAAAACTGAAAATTGTTTGTTTATCAATTTCTATTTCAAAATCGTTCCTTATTATTAATTTTTTTTTTTGGTTCCCCAAAGTACAATTAGAAACCCAATATGTGGTTTCTAATTTTCAATCTAAAACTGAAAATGGTTTTTTTATCAATTTCTATTTCCAAATCGTTTTTTTAAATACAATTACAAAACTGTATTATACCAGTACAAAAACACATAAATATTTATACTACTGAAACACAGTTTACCAGCCCACATACCAGGGGAATACGTACTACAATACCATGTAGAAAATAATATTAGAGGAATCAAAATTGAGACATCTCCATCCCAACAAAGCCTAACCCTTTAAACAAATGGGCTAGAGAGTCCCTTCCTCCTCCCAGCCGGGTGGCAGGAGAGGAGAACATTTTTATACATTGGCGTCAAACAATTGCTTTTTGTCAATTTGAATTCAATATTAGAGAACAATTAGTTGTCCATCTTTAGAGTTGTGCATTTTAAACAAAGATATATATAAAAATTCTAACAAAACTGACATATGGTACAATCTTATTTTTTAACACATCACATCACTTTTACATCAACACTAATCACTTATGACACTTGTTTATTTTATCACTTTTTTGTCCTTCTTTTGTCCAATTATTAATTTTCCCCATCTTTAACATCAAGTCATTGATGCCGACTGCAACACTAAAAATGAGAAAGACATTTGGAATTGGCGTTTGACCGTGCCAGGCAGCCCCATTTAACAATTAAAATTGTCGCATACATTGAATCTTGTCATTGTCCATTTGGACCCAATGGTTGAAAGAGGTACCTCAAAAGTATTATTATTAGTTGTTTGTTTATTTGTTTGTGCTTGGTTTCATTAGAATTTATATCTATATATATGCATTTGTGCTACTTATAATACATATTGTATTTGTACTTTGGGGGGAAAAGAACTCTTTTTTCCTTAACTGCAATTATAAATCTAAATTGTAGGTACTAATGCATAAAGATATATATTTGACTGAAATACGGTTTAGGAAAAAAAAAAAAAAGAAATCAACAATACAAAGAAACGAGATCATAGTAGAAATCTACATTACTTTATTCCTTTATTCAATAATAATAATAATAATAATAATAATAATAATAATAACGAGTTACTGTTTTCTTTTAATCCATATTTGGAAGCTTTTATCCTTTCAAAAAAAAAAAAAATAAATTAGCTTTTTATGCTTTTTCATTCTTTTGAAAAGGGGGCAATTGAAATTATTTGCTTTATATGCTTAAGAGTATCTTTTCTTTTTCACCAATGAGGTGCAACAAAACACGAACACTTATAAGACTAACTGATGAACTCTCACTCATCTATTAGAAGAAGAGCCTATGAAAAGAAAAAGCAATTCTATTTCAATTATCTTGTGTCATTCCTTCATACTAATGAGGATCGGATAAGAGAATTTAAGCCTCATTTCGAAAATGATTTTTCAGTATACTTAAATTGTCATTCTTGAATGATGCAAATGTACATGTGCATTTCTTGAACTCAAGCTAAAAATAGAAAAGTTAAATAATAGACATAAGACTCTGTTTCAATTATGTGGGAAAAAACTCTCCCTTTGCTTCAACTTGAAAAATCTACCACACAAAAGGTGGCCGCACGCCTAACATGTGAGTTGTACCTGGACGGTTTGTGAAAACTAACATGCATGTTTTTTCATGTTTATACTTCATTTGTTGAAAAGAGTTCAAATTTTATAATAATTTATTCTAACACACACACACACACACATATATATTGAACGATTTCATCCCTACACATTTGTTCTAGTTTCTCATGTACCCTGGCTCTTGGATTATTAATAGTAGTTTTTTTCACCTGTGCAATATAGTGTACATTTGTATCAAAATTGACGTATAAATTTGCTTTTTAGACATCATGTAATATATAAAGTTTAGTATACCTGCTGCATTGTATAAAATTACGAATTAATATGCGAATTACAAATCACTACTCGATATCTTATATATATATATATATATATTAAAGTAGGATAGTGACCTTATGTAAATTTTCCCGCCAAAAGCACTATCCTACTTATCTGTGCCTCTTTAGTTATTATTTATTTTATTTTAATAATATATATACACACACTTCCAATTAATTAAGTTTCAAATTAAATCTCTAATATCTTATATTTGTTTTATTATTTTATACACACATATATATAATATACGTAATTATTTATAAATATTATAACATATATAATAAAAGTTATATATCGGGTTTGAATTTTAGAGTCGAGATGTTTTTTAAAAAATAAATAAAATAGTAAATATATATAAATATATCTACTCTCCTACTTATATTTGCTTTTATTTTATATGCTTTCAATCATATACACATTCTCATATTAACATATAAGTGGGAACCTATATGTAGGTAAAAATTTAAGTTGAGTGGATTAAATAGTAATATCTGATGATGATTTAGAATAAAAATAGAAAATTCTTTTAATTCTTTTTAGAGTGAAAAGTGGTTAAAAATTAATATTATGGGAAAATCATTTAGAATTTATCATTTGTTGTAATATTATTTCTCTTGAGTCTTTTGTAATTAGAGAATGTGTACTTTTAGATTTTTTTTTTTAAGAATGGATTTAATAAATAGTGATTTCTTTGGATAATGTATAGCACTATATGAGGATATAAAAAAATTAATTTTTCCTAGAATATATGGTAGAGAATGAAAGTGGCAAAGAATTCATTTTGATTAATGAACAACGTCCACACTCTAAATGTTTCTTAGAGTTCTTGTACTTACTTACTGAACAATAATATGAGTGTATGATAATTTTAAAGTTACAAAAATTATGTATACCCTATTTTTCATAGTTTCTTAGTTTTCATATTCAATGTGAAATTAAATTTATATTAAAAATTTTCTCATTAATTCTCATTTTTATTAGTTAAAAGTACTGTTTCATGAATGACAATTTAATTAGTTTTGTGTTAAATGAAATAATTGTATACAATAAAATTGTAATTATTAGGAAAATATGTATATGAATGAGTAATACACACTAAAATTGTGATTATTTAGTTTTCTAAATTATCAAGCATTTTTTTGGCTAATTATTTTATTTCGTGCAATGTACGGATATACAACTAATTTGTAGTAAAATTCTTGAGTATTATGCATAAATTTGATTGCATAACTGAGTCCATAATTCTAGGTCTCTTCCAAACACGTCGTACAAGTTCACACGTCCAAATTATATAAAAGTATAATAATTAGCAATCAAATTGTTGAATCACAATCAACTATTGTAATTATGAGTCTAACCACTCACTCGTACGTTACACGGGAATACTAATTTCAAAAAAATTTAATAATAATGAACAATAAAATATTGAAAAAATATTTTGCATAACAAAATTAATAAATATACACTTTTGATTTAGTATTTAATGCGTTAAATTAATATTTTATTAATAATATATTAATAGTTACTGCTTATATACTCGATTAATATTTTACTATATTTTACTTTTAAATCATCTATTTAATATTATTAGTCAACATCTAATAATACGTATCAGACATGTACATATCCGTATTCACTCGATAACCGTTCAGATAAAAATTTTTCACACCCATAAGAATATACCCTTCTGACATACCCTTTTAACTAAATGATAATATTCCCCATATACTCTTTTAATTGGTGATACTTTGTTTTATTTTGTGCAAGTGCACATCACACCATGTTCCTATTTTAGTCTCGCAAATAACATATATAATCTGTAAAAGCAACATGGTTTTATAATGACAATCACTAGATGTGTAATTATTATAATGACAAATAAAATATCAATACGGCAAATTTTTTCATCTGAAGTTGATCTATCGATCGTTATGTCTGAAATTAATTATTGTTTTTATCTTATAAATGTTTAAACAAAATTCTAGTATTTTAGGACTACTTGTAAAATAGGAATATACTATGGCTCAATTCCTATTTTTACAAATTTTAAGAAAAATTAATTAATAATGTTAGAAATGTGAAATTTAATATCATTTTCCTAATATACCATTTTATTTATTAAAGATTTTTAAATAATACTATTTTATCAATTAAAATACACATTAAACATGGTTATAAAAGAAAATTAATATTCTAACTACTTTTTAATAGGAAATTATGAAAAAGGAAAATTGGACGAATTTTATAGGACGGAGGCCGTATGAACATAATTAAATTTAAACAATTAATAACTAGGAAAGTTTTGTAAGATAATATAATGAGTTTAATTCAGTGTTAGATTTTTGATTAGTATGAATTTTTGTTTTGAGTTTGTATGATTATATATTTGCAGAAACTAAGGAAAGATTTGATGAATATTTTTTAACATACTGCTTAAGGCTCTATTTGGGAATTGCAATTGCCGTTGGATGCTGAACTTTTGTTTCTTTAATAATCACAACTGATGAAAGTGTTTCGTAAATTTTAGAAAAAGAGATTATTAGATAAGTAATAACATCTGAGAAGTAACAGAAAAGTAGCTTCTCGATTTCTACTTTTAGTTTCTCCAATTGTTATTAATTAAATTGCCAAACTTAACTTTAAATTTAAAAAAAATATATTATACTTTTGATATATTAGTTAAAGACAGAGAATTTAAAAATTGTCTTATGAAACAATCTATTTTATTTTTTTGAACTTAACAATCTAATTTTGTTTACATTTTCCCATTTAGTCATGTTTTGTTTGATTGTACAGTATATATTTTTATTTTATCTATTCGTATATTTTTATTAATTGGTTAATTTCAAATAGTTTTTCTGTCAAAATGAAATTTCAAATAAATTTTCACTTTTAGTTATTACTTGTTAATATTTTATATTTCTCTGTGAAATATTACATATATATTATATATTACATCTATATAATTATAATTAAATAAAAGGATCTGCGGCACAATATGAACGTAATTTTCCCGCCCATTTTGTTATAAGTGGGGATACTTTGGTCATTTGCTTTATTCTGTTGGTAACTAGTGCAGTAAAAACCATTTTTTCCATTTTTTATTTATTTATTTTTTTTGTTATTATTATCAGATTCTTCCCCTTCTTCTTAGACTTCTACCTTTTTCTCATCAAAGAATCCTTACACGATCTACTTCCTTTTCAAAACTCTTTAATTTATCTTTTCTTCTGATTCATATATCTTCTTAAACGATTACCATTTATCAATCATTTTAAGGTCTATGATTGAACGATAAACATCTGGGTAATTTGTGCAAATGGACCTTATAGTTTCCAACTTGGTAATTTCAATCATGACATATCAATATTCCTCAGAAAAAGGACCTTAACGTTCAAGATTGTTAACTTTGTTATTGAAGTGACATTTTTTTACCCTTAATCTCAATTAAAATATAAAGATAGATATTTATATTTCATGTAAGATTCTGACGAGAGGTGACATATAGGAAACTTGTTATTATTGGTTGGTATATCATGTTGGTCTTCATATTGGTCATCACATGTCGCTAGCGGTGAAGAAGTTGGAGCTCCCACTAGACATTCGAAAAAAACGTTTTAATTAATTGGAAATTGAAAAGGTCTGATTTGTTTTGGGGTGGTAAAAAGGAAATTTACCAAGGAAAATTCGAAAATTATACCAAGATTCTAAAAAAATCCCGATAAGACCGTGGTGTGAATTTCAGAAAGTGAGGAATTTTGGGTAAAATTGAGTTCTAATCAAAGAAAGGAATTTAAGGATTTCCATAGAAAGGGATAAGGGAGAGAGATATGTTTAGAGAAGTATTAAATAGAATGCTAGATAAATTGGCTGTAACGCTAGACATAATAAAGAAGCGGGAAAACAATAACAATTGTGCCGAACATAAATCAATTTTATGCCCTATATTATTATATTATATTATATTATATTTTATGATTTTAATTAAATTGAATTTTAATTAAATTAAAACTTTAAAACCCCATTTTAGTATTAATTGTAAGATCTACACTTATACTGTATTTTTGCCTGAATGATTCTTCAAGTATTACAATCTTTATAACAATGATAAAATAGATTTTACGATATACTATGTTTTCCCCTATTATGATTTTCATGTAGTAATGATTTTTTAATATTACAATATTATAGTATTTACCAAGATAATGTTGTCCATTGATTAAATCACTTCAAAGATGAAATTTCACTTGACTATTTACGGTTTCGCTACGCGTGTTTGGGTAAAATTTTTAGTGACTATTCACCGTTCTAATTCTGAATATGGTTACGTAATGTTAAAAGATTTCATAGTGCCAAGGTTACTAAGCTTATTTTTTATTTTTTTTCCTTTTCACATTTTCTAATTATTTTTCATCAATGGTTAAAGATTATATAATTTATAACTTTCCCCTTTCCACAAAATAAATAAATAAATAAATAAATAAATAAACCTTTTTCTAATTTTTAACTAATAGTTTTAGAGATGAAACAATTTTCACTTAGAGTAAATTTAATATGGGTGAAAAGACTCAATTTTCCCTTAGCAAAACCAATTAACATACGGGGGGAGGAGGAGGGGAAGTCATTTTCAGGGAGCCGGTGGAATTTAGCTCATATTTTACCTTTTCTCCCCCAAGTTTCTTCCTTCAAAAAAATATATAATAAATTTAAAAAATAATATTTTGTAAAAAATTAAATATCACTTGTATGATTTAAAAAAAAATAATGATAAAATAATTTGTAAAAGAAATTAAAAAATAAATAAAATCATCTAACACTATAATTATTAGATTTTCCCTTATATATTATTTGAGAATAGCTTTTTTCACCCTAATTTTTCCCTTCTAACATTTTCCCCTTGGTATTTTTCCTTCAGCATTAGTATTACTCTTGGCATTCATAAAAATTATAAGTTACAAACCACATGAAACGCGCGTGTTTGATACTAGTCTTATAGAGCTTTTGAAACATTTCAAGGATTTCAGAAGAGTTTCCAGTCTTGAAACGTTTGCGACCCAAGACGCTTGTGTTGGGGTGTTTCATAGCTCCTGCATATAGCCGCCCCACTTTACCAATCAAAAGAGGAAGGCATCTACGGAAAGGTAATAACTTTTTGTCATTTTCTTTTCAAAGCCAGTGGATTCTCAAAGCCAACTTCTCTTATAAATTAAATAAATGCTTCCATTGCTCCTACACAAGAAGCTCCTCTCTCTCTCTCTCTCTCGATTTCATCAGCAATAGTTCACAATGGCAGCGTTGAGCAAATTCGGCAGGAAAAGTTCAACCTTTTTGTTGAACAAAACCAGATTTTTCTCAGAAAGCAGCAGCAGCACTTTGGTGGATTCTCCTTCACTTGCACAGAGACTCAGAGATCTGCCCAAAGATCTCCCAGGAACCAACATCAAAAAAGAAGTTTCTCAGGTACACATCAAAAGCAATAATCGCACTCTTAATAATTGCTTTTTTGGGATAACATCTCAAGGGCAAAAAGTGATTTTAGGAAAAATAAATAAATAAATAAATAAATAAAAGATGATATAAAATTAGACTTGCGTGCATATGTGACCCTATATCAATCATGCCGGCTGGGGGCGTAGTTAGAAGAGGGTGAAAAGAGTAACATAAACTTAGTGATCTCAAGCTGAAACAGTAAAAAAGACTTTTATTTCCACCTGACCTATGCCCTTGACACAGGCTAGACGTGATTTATAACGTGACATGTTTGATTTAATATCATTTTGGTTTAACCCAAAATTATAACAACTTGCATACAAATTTAAGAAGCTGGACCAGACTAGTTATTTGCTTGTGGCACTGACTTAGTAATTCCACTGAATTTTTTAGTAAAGGTTTCGTAAGGGACTTCTACTTCTTCAAAAACTACTGGCTGGCATTGGATGAGAAAGGGTCATTTTCTTTTCTTTGATGAGAAAGGGTCAAGGTTTTCTTTGCTTTCTTTCTTTTTGTTTTTTCCTCTTTCTTCTTTCTACGTCTCTAATTCTTGTTTTTTTTTTAATCACTGTGATCTTTATAGTTGTACCTTCACTTTTAATTAAATGATTTTGTCCATCAGAGATGGTTTCATTAAAAAATTTTGTTAAAGATGATACATTTTGTATTTCCCCCCTTTAAAGTTCTCTTATATTCCTATCTAAAAAATCAAACATATCACTTTTACGTATTAAAACTGGTACGGTCTTACTTATATTCAATCTTAACCTTGATGCTAAGCAAAAATTTTCAAGCAGCTCTAGACAATGTTCTAAAAGTTTGTCTAGAAGTTAGACGTCACTTATATTTGAAACTTAGACTCTACATTTCATTACGCGATATGCACTGATTACGGTTTTATCACGTACGGTACACTTTGAAGCATTTAAACTCAATATTCCGTCTCAACAATTTCACTATGTTTGGCAACCCATTAAAAATATATAAGATTTATCAACTAATTTAAATTTCAAATTTTAGACACATGACAACACTATATTTAACGGCATATTTGATGTGATGTAAACTCTCATATCATTTTAATTATTACCTTCGTGTGGTATAATTAAATATTAATACTGATATAAAATTTGAATTTTAAATCTATTTATAAACTCGTGTTTTTTAAATTGTTACCAAACTATATGTTCTCTGCAACCTCGGATAATATTTTGAATCTTTTATGTGTGGCTGGGATTTATTATTGAGTGGCCCACTAAATGTGTACCTTTTTCGGTTTGGGTCCTTCTGGTAAACTTTCACTCTTTTGTACATCTTTAGGAAATAATTTTTTTTTATCATGTTTTGGGCCGCCATCCCTAAATTAGGAAGGGGGAAAACGAAAAAGGTTTTTGGGGCGGGGGTTTGTGGGAGGGAAGAAATTTATTGTAGTCTTGTTAGAAATTAATGTTTCAGAACTTATGACTTTGCATTGATCAAAAAGAAAAAAAGAAAAAATTACTTATAAACTTTGCATCATGTATGTTGTTAATTATTAACTGTACTTTACACAATATTTTTCAATCACTCACACAACTACAAAACATTGTTGATTATTACTTAAAACTTTTGCAGGCCTTAAATGGCATGAATCGTCCTTTAAATATTCCAATTAAGAAAATATCTAACAGGTCAACTAGTAAAATTATTAATTTAAAAGAGCTATTAAAACAAAGGAAACAATTGAAGATCTCCCTAAATAACTCAACTCATGTCCAAAGAACTATCCATTACCCTTATATCTACCTTAGAATTGGTTTAGGCATTGGTTGGGCTATCTAGGGAGATTTTTCAATAATCACTTTCCCAACATACATTTTCATTTGATGTCTGGTTATTTTTTTATTAATTAACATGATTAACGGACGTCTTGTTATACCATGCATATATTTTGTTAATCGTATCAGCAATTCTTATTTGAAAAATTTAACAGACATATAGTTGAAATAGGCAACCACCAAGTCAAACTTTTATAAAATTTGGTGAGTAATAAACGACATTTTATAATTAAGTGACTAATTGAAGACATGTTGAAAAGTTTGTTGAGTAATTAACGACATTTTAAAGTTAAAATGCACTGTCAATATAACTTTTACTGTTAAAAAAGTTACTATTCTGATGAATTGTATTTTCAATTATCTGGTCAGCTCATTGGGAGAACTCCACTTGTTTTCCTTAACAAAGTAACTGAAGGCTGTGGTGCTTATGTAGCTGTTAAACAAGAGATGATGCAGCCTACTGCTAGCATCAAAGACAGGTTATAATCTCATTTATTTCTCGCATTTTGTGCTTTCGTATATGCAAAATGCTCGGTGTGAGAATACGATCTGAGACTTTTTTTAAGTTATTTCTTCTGTTATCAGACCAGCATTTGCAATGATCAATGATGCTGAAACGAAAGGTTTAATCACACCCGGAGAGGTAAAAGACATGATATGATATATTTACTGATGACACGCATTATTCTGTGAAGATTTTAACGTTTGGATTTGTTTTTTAGACGACATTGATTGAGCCAACATCAGGGAACATGGGAATCAGCATGGCGTTTATGGCAGCCATGAAAGGGTACAAAATGGTACTTACAATGCCTTCCTACACGAGCTTGGAACGAAGGGTAACGATGAGGGCATTTGGAGCTGAACTGATCCTCACTGATCCAACCAAGGGAATGGGAGGAACTGTTAAGAAAGCTTATGAACTTCTGGAGAAGACGCCTAATGCTTTCATGCCTCAACAGTTCTTAAATCCCGCTAATACTCAGGTGCATTTTGAAACTACTGGTCCTGAAATATGGGAGGATACTAACGGTCAAGTCGACATTTTCATTATGGGAATCGGGAGCGGAGGCACCGTCTCTGGTGTTGGACAATACCTCAAATCGAAAAATCCAAATGTCAAGGTAAAAACACGCAGTACCTTTAATTTACACATCAAATGTTTACATTTATGTTATTTTCGTTCAATCTTTTTTCATCTTCTAGATTTATGGACTTGAGCCAGAAGAAAGCAATGTACTAAATGGCGGTAAACCAGGTACGACGTCTCATTTCTGTTTGATCTTCTTGCATTCTTTGCTGCTTCTTCTTCCATTATAAGTCAGAACGATGCTAAAAATTTGCAAAAATCCGTTGGCACAGGTCCTCACCATATCACCGGCAATGGAGTAGGATTCAAACCGGATATCCTCGATATGGATGTAATGGACGGAGTACTTATGGTAATACATGGGTTACTTTTTCCCTCTCTTATGTAAAATCAGAAGTTTCTAAACCTAGTATTTTTTGAGTTTTTCTAGTACTTTATAACCTTGAGAGTATACGTTGTAGGTTTCTAGTGAAGATGCTGTGACCATGGCTAGACAATTGGCATTAAAAGAAGGCTTAATGGTAATTACATTACACATTGCTTTTTTCAGAAACCGATGTGTATTTCGCTATTTTTTTGGGTGAATTTGTAGTACATTACTCGGTTTCCCTTTCTTAAAAGAATATAGTCTTTCTATCGTGCGTTTCATTTTATGTAACATAAATTATGTACCTGTCGAATTCATGCACCTATTAGGTTGGGATATCCTCAGGAGCTAATACTGTTGCAGCTCTAAGACTTGCCAAGAGACCAGAAAACAAAGGGAAACTCATTGTGGTATGTACATAAAAAATAGATGGATTTTGTCTCCTAATTTGTTTCACTTTTGTTCATTAATCCCTCCAAAAACGACATTTTCCAGACTGTGCATCCGAGCTTTGGGGAACGCTACTTGTCATCTGTTCTGTTTCAAGAACTCAGGAAGGAAGCAGAAAATATGCAGCCAGTTGCAGTTGACTAAGGCTTTCTATTCACTGATCTCGAGCTCGTGAATTTTTGTTGGAACACATTTTACTGATCATTCTCAAGTTATTATTCTCCCGTAGAGATATGCTTCCAGTTTCAACATGAGTTGTTGCAATGGATTGCGAGTTCGCATAGTTTCACTTTTCACTATCATGTTTGAGCATATCCTGTTGTGTTAAAAGCATGTATATAAACCCCAAGTGCACATTAGCACTACTAGTATGACGACTTAATGAGTCTGAGCCATTGTTTCCATGAAACTACTACTCGATAACTTAATTAAATCTAGCAGAACAGAACAGAATATTGATCAAATCCTCTTCTGCAGATTCAATGGTTCTAATCCTCAAGAGAACATCATGTTGCATAATAAAAATCGAACAATACTTGAAAACAAATAATCAATGTTGATACAATTTTGCACCATCTAACCAACCTTGCACCAGAAAATAAGCAAAAATCAAATGTAGACAGCCAAAGAATGATACCAGGAGTTGCTTCCATTGAACTGGTGAACATAGCCATTTAGAACCAATTCCAAGTTTAGAACCAATTAAGGATTCAAACGCAGGAATTAGAACTGTGATTTAAGGATCCAAGTCTAACAAGAATATGAACGAAGAAAGAAAGGATAAGATGCAAGGAACTAAACCTGTGATTTATGGAGAAAGAAAAAGGAAGAATTCTGTAGACAAATGGATCCTGTAGAAAAAGGAAATTATTGGAAAAAAGGCTACTCAGAATGCCACCCTGCAGCGGGCGCTACCTTGCATTAATTCGATTTGTGAAGGTCCAAAGAGACACATTCAACAACTTTCCACAATTGACATATATGGCCAAACAAGACTAATTAAAATTTATCCAATTATTAGTTCATAGTCTCAACAGATGTGGAGAACAACATGAACTTGTACATGTTGCAAAAAAAAGGGGAAAAAATAACAGTACAGCCAATTTTCCTCTCCAAATTCGTCTCACTTAAAAGAATCTATGTGGATGATTGAGAATCCTTGGAGTTTATGGAGGTTCTCAGGACAATATCATTGAAACTACCAGCATTCCCCTGTGATACACTGTCCCACCCCTCGGAATGAATCACCGGAAACTAATGCTTGAATCAGCTTTGGTGGTGGCGGAACAGCCACCTCCACCACACCTTCCAACATCTTCACCACCATTCCCATTGTAGGTCTCATTGTTTCATCATCTTGAATGCACCATACAGCAACCAGTCATGCACGCTCTGCCTCTGTCTTATTATATTTGCCACCGAGCTGCTCATCAACCACAGCTGTCACGTTACCTTCTATTAACTGCCGGGCTTCCCAGGGTGGAAAGAACCACTTTTCCTCTCCAACTCCACCCTCACCGGCGGAAGGAGACCCCTCCACGTTGCGGCGGCCACCTAACAACTCAAGTAACGTCATCCCATAACTATACACATCAGCTTTCGTGGTAATTGCCACACCAGATATCCACTCAGGTGCAACGTATCCCCATGTACCCCTCATGGTTGCTAGAACTCGACTGAAGTCCCTCCCAATTAGCTTTGCTAAGCCAAAATCCGATACATTCGCTGAGAAATCTTCATCGAATAAAATGTTCTCCGGCTTTATATCACAATGTATGATGCAGTTTCGACACTCCTCGTGCAAATAGGCAATGCCTCTTGCTGTCCCTATAGCAACCCGAAATCTGGCATCCCAACTCAGATTCTGACCATCTCGTCTTAGGTAAACACTAAGAGGACCATTCGGCATGTAATCATAAACCAAAAGCCTATGAGAATCTTCAGAACAGAACCCTCTTAATCTAACCAGATTGACATGCTGAATATTTCCTATGGTACAAACCTCCGCTCGAAATTCCTTCTCACCGCCACCAGGTCTTTCAAGTCTCTTCACAGCTACTACTGAGGAATCGGATAATTCCCCTTGAAATACTGCCCCAAATCCTCCATGCCCCAGCTTCTTGGAAAATCCTCTAGTGACAGCATGGAGTTCCTTGTAAGAAAACACCCTCAGATTCATTACTGGAAACACCCCATCCTCGTCCCCCTTTCTTCTCTTAACCTTTCTCCTCCACAAGTACAACAAATTTATAATTCCTAGACTCAGAATCACGAGAATCCCACAAATCATCATTCCAATGAAAGCAGGCATCTTCTTCTTTTTTCTTCCGCCTGCAATGTTCTTTTGCACCTTCACAAACAACTTTTCACTGATAGTACTATAGAAAGTAAGATTTCGTAGGTTCAAAAGCGACCCGTACAGGTTCCGGCATAAATTACTCCCCTCATTGTGTAACAAAGCAATGCACGAACAATTACTCAAACATTCGCTCTCACACTTACTCCGACTTGCACTAAATGATACAACTTTCGCTCCCTCATAACTCATCAATCCTACGTTCTCAAACTCCTGATTTTTGCCACAATTCTCATCACCTTCCCCGCTACAACCCTCAGAAAAATCACTCTGATTCCATGAAACACCATTAACCGGCCTAAATCCATTCAAACACCTGCAAGGACTCCCTGGCCTCGTACTGCAAAACCCCAAGTTACCACACAATCCATAAACTTTGCAAAGATTCTCAGGCTGAGACCAAAACATGTTCCAATAACCTGTTTGCGACGACCAAGTGAACTGCTTCACTGCCCCGTGTGATCCACAAGGAACCTAGTTAGGGGCGGTTTCATACCACTATCTAACAGTACCTCAGTGTAACCAAAAACTGCCATGGAAGTAAAAGGATTGACAAACTCAAATTTATATATATAAGGAATTGTCATTTCAAGCACTTCATCAAATGCATTCCCATTCCATTTTCCAGTAGTCCAATATGTATATGAATTACTACTATCATTGACACTATCATTGCTATAAACAAGAGCAACCTCACCATAGTTAGGCGGATTCAACCGCAAAAAATATCTTCCTGGTGCTGGATCACTTGCACTCTTCCAAGAAGTCAAACGTTGTTGAGTTGTCAAGTTCATCCCAGGAAGCCACGTGTCCGTAGGAAAATCGAAGCTTTGCCAAATAATCTTCCCTTCCCCATTTAACAACACTAAATTCCCCTGCTCCAAAAGCTTTAAATCATTTGCCTTAACCCTATTACTTGCTTCCCACACCACAGTTCTTGAATCTTGATCCTTCACAACTAATTTCCCATCCTCGTTGATTTCTGCTGTTGCTGACAACAAATTCCTGATGGGATTTTTGCGGTTTGCAACCCAAACGTATGTGGGCGTTGGAATTGATGCATACCGTATGCCCAAGTACCACCTGGTCTCATCACCTGGGGTGAAAAATCCCAACTGAAAAGTTTTGTTTTCACTTAAAATTGTTGTGTTTCCACTGATAACAACCTGAGATCTTTGTAAACCTTCCAACCCAGTGCTTTCTTGAAGCAAATTTCTTCTGGGTTCTGCCAAACCTTGACTTTTCTTGGCAAAATGTGCAGATTTTACGCTTGAAATCATGGATTTTGCCAGAGGAATCGAAGAAGATGAAATGAGAAAACACACTGAATAAATTGAAACAAGAATTGTGAGATTTCTTGGAGGCATTTTGAACAACAAAGTGCATTTCATTTGTTGAAACACATTGATCCAAAAAATCAATCTATTTTTTCGGGTAGGTGAAGAAACAAAATAGTGGTAACTGTTAAGATTTTACAGAGGAAGAAAATAGGGTGGGATTTTTATATGTATATATCTATTTTTTTATTTATTTATGGTCTCGTTTTTGGAATATACATCAAAAAGCTGCCACTCAGGGACAAGAATATACTGATTAATAATTCAGAAGAATCAAGTTACAGAAACACCCTTGAAAATTGAGTGAGCGGAGCAGCGTATATTCGTTTCCTTTACGAGGATACATTGGTAAAAACGACCTGGGGCTGGAAGGTAGAGATATTTTATAGCAGACAGAAGATCTTCAAGTCCACTCATGAGTACAAAGTAATCTTTTCTAGACTTTAGAAATAATTACAGAATTGGTCCAAAACCCATTATCACATGAAAAATGATACTTATACATCATATCGCAACTCGAGAGAATGCCCGAAGAGATGTATTGTCAAAAATACCCTCACACTTAAAAACAAAATTACACAGATACCCATTCATTCCCTTCTTGCTTTGCTCTTTGGTCTGTGTTCCAAATGCCTAACCCACTTCTGCAATTCCGGCGTCTCACCTCCAACGAACCTCCTCCCCCTCCTCCTTCACGTTCTTGTTGTCACATTTATCTTTAGATCAATGGCACCTAAGGCAGAGCAGAAGCCAGCGGAGAAAAAGTCTGCCGCCGAGAGGGCTCCGGTGGAGAAGAAGCCGAAGGCAGGAAAGAAACTCCCAAAGGAAGGCGCCGCTGCCGCCGTGACAGGAAGAAGCACATGAAGGAGAACATGGAAACTTATAA
The DNA here is from genome assembly GCA_963692815.1 of Nyctanthes arbor-tristis. Classification (NCBI taxonomy): domain Eukaryota; kingdom Viridiplantae; phylum Streptophyta; class Magnoliopsida; order Lamiales; family Oleaceae; genus Nyctanthes; species Nyctanthes arbor-tristis. Next base: position 8,501 of record CAVNYN010285700.1, on the reverse strand, counting down.
GAGCTACATCTTCAAGGTACTGAAGCAAGTTCATCCAGATATTGAGATCTCGAGCAAGAAGCCGCCGATAACTTCCCTGGAAATTTAGACCCCGGTTCGATTGGTTCTTCCCGGAAAATTGGTGCTGAGGCCGTCACCCAATTTTCTAGCTCTTGAACAAATATTTCCTTAGGTTCTTTCTTTTCTGCTTTCAATTCCTTAGGTTCTTTCTTTTGTGCTTTTAATTTCTATGATGTTTGGTCGAATTAATGGATTATAAAATTCCTGATCTGTAATTCTAGTGTAAAGAGTGATTATTATCATTTAAAAAAAAATGTTCTTGTTTTTGGGCTGCCTTCGCTGGGAGTTGATTGGACGTTCACCAGAGGAAGTTTCAGTTGGGGGGGGAAATGAGGTTTTGGAATTTTCCGGGAACTAATGGGAAGGAAGAATCTGAATTCCATTTTTTTTTTTTGGGAATATCTCGCGAGATATCTCCTCGGGCAATATCTCGGGTAATATCTCGTAGTATATGTATCACTACTCTTATCACATGATATTGTAAGGTTATTTTCACGCTACGTCTACAACTTTTCAATTTTATATTAATTTTGTCTTAATATTTTTTGAAGCCTACTAAGTCTCTAATCTTTTTTTTATTATGGTATTACATCTCTAATATTACATTACGTCTCTAGCTTTTCAATTTTTACCATTAACTTTTATCAAAATGACTATTATACCCTTGATTATTTATTTCCACTATAGGTCATCAACCTTGTAATTTCTATATAATTTTTCCAATTATTTTTTGAGCACTTAGAAGCCCAACTTTTTATTTTTTATCATGTTATATTTCTAGTAATACTTTTCACACTAACATTTTAATTCTTTTATTAATATCTATTAAATTTTTCATTCAGTTGTGTTAGAGCGGGTTAGAGTGTATGAATTTTTTATTTTATATTGTTCTTTATGTTTTATTTAAATAATTAATTATATAATAAAAATTTTAATTGATATTAACAGTAAGAAATAAAATATTAGTATAGAAAGTATTACTGGGGATATAATAATTATGTCCTCAACTTTTCAATTACTAATATTAATTCTAATTAAAATTACTATTAAGCCTTTAATTATCTAAATAAAAATAAAAAATAAAGAACAATATAAAATAAAAAAATCCACATATCCTAGCCTATAGTAATAATAATTTCACATTTTTTGACGAAATCTCCTATGTTTTTTCCCATAAACCCAACATCTTGATAACCCCCCCCACCCCCCCCAAAAAAAGGTGACCTTTAACCAAATTGGATAATCGTATCTCACCCACGAAATACATCTTTTTTCAAATCAATAATTGGTCTAAATATAGCAAAAAGTTTTAATAAAAACAACAGCAAGTGCAACAATCACAATATATATATATATATATATATAAAGTAAAAATCTCATTAGAAAATGTAAGAATTTAATAAAAGAGGATGCTATACACATTCTAAGTTTTGAAATTACAAAGCCAAATAGATTTTGCATGACAAAACAATAAGTTTATTGTCAAACTATATGTTATTCATTGTCCTATAACCATAGTTCATGATACCAACAAGAAATACGCTAATGGAGGTGGGAGGAGTGGATTTCTATTATAATTTGTCTTCTTTGCTTTGTCTGTGTTTTAAGATGTACACATGAAGATGAAATGCCAATTTGAAACGCTTGTTTGGTTATTTATTTATTTACTTACTTGCGAGAAGGAAATTTTGGCCTTTATTGTTTGGTTAATGGGGCAGATGGATGACTTCCGTTAAAAAGGACTAACATTCACTCATCGGGATTGCAACACCAAATTAAATATTCACTTATCGGTTCTAAAATACAAAAAACTGGCAATCTTTAGGGACTAAATGCACCCATTTCCCTATTAAATTAGATGATGATGAGGGTGATGATAATAACAATAATAATATTTATTTATTTATTATTATTATTTGTGGAATATATGATCACATTAAACTAACTTCCAAATTCTATTCGGAATTCTTTCCCACAGTATTTGAGAAAATTGAATGAAACTAGATTGCGTGTCTAATGTCTAATTAATCTTAAAGCTTGTGACAGTAAAGTTTTAAAATTAACACAAATAAAAAGAAAAAAAAAGGGCTAAATTTTAGCACTTATATACAAGGGAATAAAAATTTCTTAGCCTTAATTTACGATATGATGATTAATAAATAACAAATTTTAAATAAATAAAAGTTCGAAGAATTACTTTGTTGCGCTCGAGAACTTTATGTCTCCAACTAGAAGTAAATTACTTGTTAATTAATCAATTGTTAACAATTGATCATTTGCAATAGTACTAGTAGTAAAAATTGATTATTCTTAAACAATAATTCTATTCGACCTTTCTATTAAAAAAAATATATCTATTTGACCAAGAAAGGTGACAAAAATGGAGATAAAAGATGTATAAATTTACTTTATTATCTCTATTAATATTTTCTCTCATGTGTTGGAGTGTAGGAATGATAAAGTAATTTTAAATCCTATTTGTAACAATTTTGTCTTTTCATCTGTCTAAATAGCGTGGTTTAAAAAGTCAATGGGTAGTTATATTGACACTATATTTTTTGCTAGTCACATCACATATTAATTTTATTGAAAGTCCTTATTGCTTTAAAATTATAATATTTATGTTCATAATTTTTTGACCACATTTTTCATCTTTAATTTTTAACCAATTAGCACATTTTAGATGTTAGGCATCAATTTTCTTTCAAAAAATATGTTAAGATGGTGTAAAAATAGATTATTTCTTTATTTAAAAGTATGCTAATATAATTGAAATAATATAATTTTTCAATAGAAATAATCAAAACCGACATTAATGGAAAATTGATAATAAAAATATAAAACAATTATATTTAGAATGTAAATTATAACAATGCTTATACAGTAAAGACTATTATTTCAGTTAAATTATGACATAAGTATAAAAATGTGTAGAGTAAATATAATCCTCCATAATCAAATACCCACAAAAAGATGCCAAGGTAACCAAATAATTGGATGTGATCACTTAATTTTTTATTATATTTCTCCAACTTCATCTTAACTAATTTTTGACAAGTGCTAACTTTTAGCCAATTGAAAGTAGGTTGACATTATCTCCTTATAATAATTATTTAATTTTGTTTTTAGTGGGGTTGCTTTGAATAAAAAAGGGCTAGAGGTTGGTGGAAGGTTGACTAATGGACACGTGTGTTAAATATGAAGTATTTTTTTAATTGTTCTTCTAGATGATCAGTATCCTATGAGATTTTAGTTGTCAGCATCCTGATTATGAATTTATACAAAATGTTTAGCTACTAATTAAAAATATCTTAAATTTATCAATTAATTTAAATTTTAATTTTTAGACATATGATAACACTATATTTAACTACATATTTGATTTGACTTGAATTCTTATATCATTTTAATTATTACCTTCACATGGCACAATAAAATCTTGACACATATACAAAATTTAAATTCTAAATCTATTTAAAAACCCATCTAAATTTAAATGGTTACCAAACAAAGTGATGATGTTTAGAAAAGAAATCGAAGAATAAGTTTATTTGCATTGTAAATAATTATTGTATTTAATGAATGACTTTTGTGCCTCTTAAAACTCTAAACTTGTACATATAAATAAGTTTGGTTATCATAATAATATACAATTCATAAATTTTTTTCTCCAACTTTTCTCACTATTTTTCTTTTCTTTTCTTTTTAGTTTATAACATGGTATCAGAACAATTCTTTAAAATTCATTCCTTTCAATGAAATGTGAGTCAAAAGTTTTTTAATTAAACTAGTTTTATGAAACTTCTAATTCAAGGTCATATGCCTTGTGTCCTTTTAGAGAAAACAGTTGCTCCAGCCGATGCAATTCCATGATTTTGCAATTGATGGGTAAGTAAGAGGAATCTAGTAAGAATGATAACTATAAAAATTCAGACAATGTTATGGAAAGGTGAAAGAGTTGATTTCAACTACCATGGTTTGTGTATGTGTTAATGTATTATTTGAAAGCTTAAACTAATTGTTCATAACATATTGCTTCAGTAATTACAAATGATTACGAATCTATGGATCATGGTTCAATATAACTTTCTTGCATTTCAGCCATTAGTCATTGATTAGAAGTTTTCTTCTTGCTTGATGACTATATACATGGAGGCTAATTTCTTTTGTTTGTTACTGGTTTCTTTTGTTTGTTATTCAAGATGATTTTAACTTATTATTGTCTAGTAATTTTCATCGTGCATGAATGGTGTACATAATGTGTTATTTGAATGTTTAGTGATCTCTTAATCGATTTAAATTTATCGCTGTTTCTAGAAGAAACAAAATCATTAAAGTTTTACCAATAATCTTCATGATTATTGTAATCTAAATATTATTCTCGCGGTTTCTGAAGAATCATCAATTACATTTTATATTCCAGGAGAATACGATTAGCTTTGGAAAAGTCATATAAGACATGTGATTTGTCGTAATTCCTAAAGAAATACGATTCTACAATTCATAATAGTCTTGAAAATTATTAAGTTTAATACATTGTGATTCTTGAAGAACACAATACGATTTCATCATATTCTAATTGAATATGGTGTGCTTCTAAAAAAGCACGGTAAATGAAATTTAGATTTGTATTTCCTTGAAGAAAAACACAGTGAACAAATATTCCTAAAGAATATTTCATATTACTAATCATGAAGTAATTATCTCTTCTTACTATTCATTATATGCATTATTTATTTTTTATTTTGTTATTTACTTTTAATTTATTATTATTTTAATTAGATCAAATAAAGTCATTGCTCCGAAATAGCACATCTAATTGTAATATTCTGAAAAATGTTAGACAATCCTGAAGAGTAGTCTATACTGAACTTAATTTATTTGGAAATTACGATAACTTTAATGAATACCATTATATTGCTACTGAAGCAGCAATAACTCAAATTAATTTCAAAAGTATAATATACTATACTCTTAAAGTAGTATATATTTTGATGGCTATTGATATTGGTGATATGTGAAACAATACTTTTTGCAGGAGAGTATAAATATTTAGGGTTAATTTCATATATCGTCCCCAACTTTTAGCGTTAGTATCGGCTGGGTCCCTAACATTTTTTTTTCAACACGCTGGGTCTCAACCTTTTATTAAGTTACACAAAAGGTCCTTTTAACGGTTTTCGTCAACTTTTCCGTTAAATCTTCAACCAAATTACCATTACACACCCTTATCTTTTTTAAATAAAAAACAAAAGCTTTTTAAAATGTAAACAAATGATACAAAAATTTTTAAAAAAAAACCTTAAAAAAAAAAGAAGGGGAGACCCCCCCAGTTAGCTGCCTTTTCTGGCAGCCAATGGTTGCCAGAAATAGCAGCCATTTCCGGCAGCCACTGGCTGCCAAAAAAGGCAGGCAACTACCAGATAGCAACTCACGGGGAGGGGGTCCCCCCTCATTTGGCTCCAGTTGGCTGTCGGAAATGGGCTGCCATTTCGAGCAACCAGAAAAGGCAGCCAAATGGGAGGGGAGAGGGAAGAACCCCCCCCCCAATGAGCTGCCATCATGGCAGCTCACAAAGGGGGGTCTCCCCTCCCCCTCCCCCTCCCCCCCCTCCCCATTTGGCCCTAGTTGGTCGCCGTTTCCTGCAGACAATGGCTACCAGAAAAGGCTGCCAAATGCATGTAGCTTATAGGAGGGGCTTCACCCCCCCATTTGGCCACCTTTTTTGGCAGCCCATTTCCAGCGACCAACTGTGGTGGGAGTCTCCCCGCTGTGAGCTATTGTTTCCAGCAGCTCATTGAGGGGGGGTCCCCCCACTTTTTTTTTTTTGTTTTTTGTTTTTTTAATTTTTGTATTGTTTTTTTATATTTTAAAAGCTTTTGTCTTTTATTTAAAAAAATAAGGGTGTAATAGTAATTTTGGTTGAAGATTTAACGGAAATGTCGACGAAAACCGTTAAAAGGACCTTTTGTACAACTTAATGAAAGGTTGAGAACCCGCTGCGTAGAAAAAAAAAGGTTAGAGACCCAGCTAATACTAACCCCAAAGGTTGGGGATGATATGTGAAATTAACCCAAATATTTATGTCCTATTGACATTAAATTTATGACTTTACATATCATAAAGTTATACAAATAGCCAATGTCACCAAATTTCATTTAGCTGCAGGTGACATATCGATAAGAATTATTTGCTATTAATGCTATATTACATCTGATCTCAAGTGGTTTAGGTAAGATAATAAAGAAGGAAACATATATAAAGATAGTGTAAAAGTACTTAATTTCCTTCGTTGTTATGTCCATGATAACTTCAAAGTTGAATACCTTACCATCAAAGATTAACATGATATATGAAAAATCATGAGTTACACCCTACTAGTTTCACTACATTATCTGAAGCAAATGCAACATCCCATCGTGAACCGTGAGTGAAGACTCGGAAAAACTCATGAACAAATCTCTAACATTTGATGAATAAAAGCTTCAAATAATGATAACTCATCTAAAAGGAAGCATAAAAGCGCATTGGGCACGTATATGTCATAATGTAAAATACTTCATGGATCTCTAACTAGTAGTCAATCAAAGGAAAAAGGGAAATTGGAGACTAATTTCCTTGATTGTGATGGTCAAGTAGTGACTCACTTTGATATTTCTAATTTCTTTACCAATCCAAAAGAGCAGGGGCGGAGCCAGGAATTTAGGTGAGTGCGGTCCAAATTTTTTTCCCCTCCGATTGCGCAATATATCCTTTACAATGGTCATTGCAAAAAACACTCTTTCTACACTGATATGCCAAAGTCAAAAGCTTGTAAACCAAAGGATATAGCCTATGTTTCTTTCCTCAACAACATTTTCTAGTGAACAAGTTCCCTTTTAAAGAATATCTCCATAACCTAAGCCATGAACAATATATAATAAGAAAGTAAAATTATTTCAAGCAAACTCAAAAGCAAAAAAGCCTCAATTCCAAGTTGTATATTACTAAATAACTTCTTAAGTTGCTAAGTTTAGAGCAGTTACATATTCCACTATGGCATTAACCACAATATAATATAGACTTCTAGTAGCCAATTGCTAACAAAAAAATAGGCAACACAATTTAGGGAGTAAATAGAATACCAAATTAATCTAATTCAATCATAAACCCCAAATTTCATTATAAATAAAGAATCTTGAATAAACCCTAAAATAATAAAAAAACACAAAAACACAATTTTAAGTGAAATAAAAACTCCAACTATTATCAAATCAACAATAAACAAAGCAAAAATATACCAAAAGAAGTAAAAAACTAACATTCTCATAGATATTTTGAAGAAGTACTTAAATCTTTGATAGTTTAAAATTTTAAAAGAGATTCAAAAAGTAAATAATAGACTATTTTGCTTACCTTCCCTTCACCGTTGTTCTTCCATGTGCCGGTTCAAGACGCCGGAAAGTGCCTTGGAGGTGTCAAACTCTAACTCGGAATTGTCGAAGGAAAAAACTAGAAATGAAATGGCAGCAACAGAGACGTTCCATTTCAATGCATGTAAGTGGGCTAGAGAGTTGTTTATTTGTTTTTGGCTTAAGTTTTATTTCCTTTCCTGGTCTATAGATAACAAAAACCATTTTTTTTTTTAAATTTAGGCCTGTCGGATTATAAAATTTTTTATTTAGGCCAGTGCGGTCTAGTCCAAATTTAATTAGACTACTCAGGAGTTGAGTGCGGTCCATGGACCGCACTTGTCTTAAATGGGCTTCGCCCCAGACCGGCCAAACAGCTTTTGTCATTTCCGGCCAAACAGTTTAGATTTGAAATCGATTCTAGAATCAAATTTTATTGCCATCTTCATGAAGAGGGGAAATTGAACTAAAAAAAAAAGAAAGAAAAAAAAAGAGAGATAATATCTCTATGGTCACAATATCCACAGAAGCAAGGTCTTCCTGATCATGCGCTACCGCTGCATGCTTGGCTGCACCGACGGTGGCAGCGCAACCTTACGTTTCTGCCTCTCCACGTTCCCGTGCCACCCTACATTCATTTCAATAAATTAGAAAATTATCCGTTTTATATATGGTACGAGCCTATAATTCATCTCCAAATTAACATGGAAAATTTTAAAATTTTGATATTTCGAGTGTATTGAGTTGGGTACTCTCATTATCACTTCTGTGAGAGAGAGAGAGAGAGATGGGGGTTGGGGGGAGATTATAAGACCTATAGACATGTCAAAGCCACGGTTCTTGAGCTCTCGATACTCTTGGAGATCGGAAGAGCACACGTCTGACAACAGCAATGGACACAACAATCGGTGCATGGGCTCTCGTCCAAAAAATACTGCCCTCTCAATTTGGATCGATAGAAGCATGAATACAAACACGAGCAACCTGTTAGGCACAACATTGTTGCGTACAATATCCCGCTTACTCCACAAGCTGCAAATAGATAATATT
>CAVNYN010285699.1:0-45509 GCA_963692815.1 Nyctanthes arbor-tristis | reverse complement strand
GGTTCGTTCAGTGGTAACCTGTAGATAGAACACTTATGTTTGAATTGATAAATGAGACCAATGATTGTCTTTTATGATACATGTAAAATTAAATTTGTCACATGATATTGAAAGAGCTGTGTATTTCAAATCATTACACGGTGTCAATTGTACCACTAGCCACTTGTCTACTCTTATTTATAAATGAGGCAAATTTATAAATGATGCCAAACATATTTTTCTGAATATTGTAGTTGAGTGGTGACTGGTGAGGTGATTGCAACTGATCTAATGATCGAGACATCAGCTTAGTGCTTGTTTAATATTCATTATTATTTTCTTATTATAAGTTTACCTATTACTGATTTAACAATTAATTTGACAACTATTTAATTATCATTACACATTTTAAATTTCAATTAAATCTTTACAACTCATTTCAAGTACTCATTATAATTTTTTATTATAATATGACTCCCATGATGAGAATCAAACAAGTACCAAGGATGAGACTATTGCTTGTGATTAATCTATTCTTTACATTGAATCAAACTGGTGCAAAGTGGCGGGGTTAGAAGAGAGTTAAAACCTTGAAGGGGTAATTGAAACATGACAATATTTACTCAAAATACTGAAAACAATTTATTTAATTTTTCAGAAGGTTAAAAAATGAACCTTTTTTCCCCCAAAAACAGAAGTAATCGGAGACGATGGTGGCCACCCCTTAGCTTTACCCATGCTAATGTTTGATTTATTTGTGGAGAGATTGTAAATAATTGTAAGACAATTTTCGTGGATCAGAAATTTTTTTTTTTTTAAAACATTAGCTATCAAATAGAGTAAATCAGAAATTAATACAAGAGGGAAACAATAGTAATTCACGAGACTATACACGGAACCAGCTATTCTAACCAAACTTTGCGAGATCACTGACCTCCTGACACAAGAAATTATGAGCTAAAATAACATTATAATTCAAAAATGACATTTATATATTTCAAATTATGTGTATTTCAAATTTAAGTGACATATACCTGTACCACATCGAGAGGTTTTTAAAATAAAACTTGCAGATAGTTTTTTGAATGGAACTGTGGAGTCGGAGTCTTTCTTTTTATTTTTCATATTTTATTTTAGTTTAAGCCAATCCAAGCCGTCCACGCCACTTGCCCGATAAATTCGGCCTTAAAGCCCGTGGAGCGCTGATGATATGCACTGGCTTGGATCCTCCGTTCCCGACATGGCTACGACAGACCATTACTCAAAGAAACACCCTTCCAGCGCTAATCCACTCTCCGGTTCCCGCCTCATCCTCGCTATACTCTGCCTCGTTTCTCTCTTCATCTGTTTCTCTATCTTCAGAAACGACACGCTACCATCGCCATTGTTAAACGACTCGGCGGTGTCTAGAAGCATAAAATGTAATTACACGGTTGGGCGTTGGATTTACGATCCGACAATCAGATCTCCGCCGCGATACGACCAGAACTGCAAGGAAATTTACAAAGGGTGGAATTGCCTTGGCAGTAACAAGTCTAATGCTCTTGAAATTTTGAAATGGCGCTGGAAACCGTATGGATGTGATCTTCCAGAGTTCGATCCTCACAGATTTCTGGAAGACTTTAGAGACACCAATATCGGTAAATAAGCGCGTGTTGAATTACTGTAATCTTGTTATTATTTTTGTTTTTAGTTTATATGTGCGGATTATGTTACTTTAGAATTCGGAGATGAAGGAAACATTATAATTGCAACACTTACAACTGAAACACAAAGAAGAAGAGACCTTTCTAGAAAAAAAAAAAAAAAAAGGAAAAAGAAGCACAAAGAAAAGAGTAAATTATGGTGTTGTGCTACTTGTTTAATTTAATTTTCTGTGTATGTGAAACTGAGCTGTTGCTTTCCTAAAAAATATTGAGCATCTTCTGTTTGTGTTATCATCTAGGAACTGGGAATGGTAACGGTATAGTGAAACCTCAGGGAATTAATGTCATATATATTGATGAAGGATGGAGCTCCGGATTTATGTGAATAAACATGGAAAATGGAGTAATATTTTTTATCTGCTTTTTTAGTATTTCAAAGAGTTTTGAAATTGGAAAAACCAACAAATTATCATTTATGAATCGGAAAATGAGGCCATAACCCCTCCCCCACCCGGGGGGGGGGGTTGGGGGGACGAAACCTATATACAAACCCATTTATTCGGAGCATGTTTTGGAACACAGCACAGCATATGAAATCTGCACATTGCTCTGGCTTTCTCAGTTTGTGAAAAATGTTATAGTGAAATCTAACTTTGTGAAATCACTTCATTGGCAAAATTCAAGGTAATGTTTATGATGATTCAACTTGATTTCAGTTTAGAAGAGTTCTTTTGGTGAATTACTAAATTTAATCTGAATCCTGGATCCAGTGCCGCAATTGCCGTCTTGTGTTTCTGATTTTTCTTTTTGCAATATAATACATGTCTGGGATTTGAATATTATTTAGGCATATGCTTTTGTGTTAATAGTGTTACAGTGCTACTTGTAGATCTTATGGTACTTAAACAGTGCAGGGTTTGTTGGGGACTCTTTGAATAGGAATATGTTCGTTTCACTTTTCTGTGCTTTGAACCGAGTGTCCAGTGAGGTGAAAAAGTGGCGCCCTGCTGGAGCTGACCGTGGCTTCACTTTTATTAAGCACAACCTGACAATTGCATATCATCGAACAAATCTACTGGCTCGTTACGGTAGGTAAGGTTAGTTTAATGCTTATTTTTTGAAATAGAAGACTTCATTTTGAATGAAGTTACACTGGTCCATGAATTGGCATATTTACATGATTTTTTATAGGTTACTGCTCAATTAATGACTGCAATTTTGTGTTGGCATTCGGCTGAAATGGTCTTGCCATCCAGATTTCTGATATTATTGCATGTGATGGACTTTTGAATTACTAGTTACTAATCTGTCGTTATGGAAATCACAATAACCAACTTTTTGTATTGGAGTCTTATGGCTGTTCAATGTTCCAGTCATTTTGCTTATTCCTATTCATTCAACCTTAAATTCGTTGCATATATTTGATTTTTAAGCTTTTAGGCTCCAGGAGGAAATCAAGGCTAAGTGCTATCAAATTTAATCTTGCCCTACATATCTCTCCGATATGAAGGAGCACCTGAATCTGAAAATTTGTGATACCCAGCTGTTGGTCGAACATCACTGAATTATGAAATGCTTTTCAGACTCTTAACTCTATTTTTTATGATTATGGACTATTTACCAAGTACTATGGTTCGGATTGATGACTTCGTTTAGGTTAACCAAAAAATTAGGCATTATAATCTAATTTGAGGATACTTTTTCATTTTCTGATAATAAACACTGGGTTCATGATGACTGCTATTCAATTATGAATACGAGAATTGGAGATAAGTTGGTCAGCTTTCATGGATGTAATATGAGACATAGTAAAAAGTAAGAACTTAATTAATTTAATGCTGCTTGGTCTGGCTTTTGACCAATTTTTAGGACTTTCTCCTGTTATTTTTTGCATGAGTTTTGGATTTGTGTCTCTGTTGATCTAATTGTGGCCATTTATCCTTTCATTGAACTGTATTAATGTTAAATGTTAATGACTTGGTCAGGAGTAGTTTTACCACGCAAATATGTTGCATGTTTTATCTTTGTGACATGAGATTTTTGCTTCTACAATTTGTAGGTGGGTAGCTAGCAGCAATGCTGGACTGCTGGAGTCACTAGGCTTTAAGGAGGGATACAGAGTTGATGTTGATTTACCTGAAGGAACATGGGCAGAAGCTCCAAATTTCCATGATATTCTTATCTTCAACACAGGGCACTGGTACTTTTCTTGTGGTATAACTGCTTTGGATATTGATGTAGAATTCTGCTTTGAATGTAAATGGTATGAGTTTTCATTTTTAAGTTTCGTGGTATAAAATGGACCCTAACAAGGAAAGTCTGCAAATTTCCATGTTGCTTTGAATTTGAACAATGGGATATTGAGTCAGGAGCCTTTGATAGAATTTATTAAAGTTTCAGAATATTGTTTAGGGTTTTGCATTTTTGTCCTTTCTCCACATTTATGTTGTTCTGGTAGTGTTTTTTAAACTTTAAAAACTGCATTCAAGTGTTTCTACTTCCAGATTTTAAACTCAGTAGTTTTGCCTGAACACTGATTGCTTGATCGACGAGCACAGATAAGGCAGATGTCTACTTACTAAATATACACTACTTCCCCAAATCATCTACTTCATTTTGAAGAACCTGACCTGAGAGGAGATTATTAATTGCCTTCTTGTACCATGTGCAAAAACTTTGTTTCTTTGGCTTAAAAGACTCTTGCACAAGCTAAACATTGTCTCCTGAAATGATTTTTGATGCATTGGCAATGTGTTTTTGGAACACCCTTCAATAGTTTTTATTAATGTCTATCTGGACAGAGAAGCCTGTTTTCCTTTCCTATCACTTGTTTGTTTTGATTTTAGGTGGTGGGCTCCTTCGAAGTTTGACCCTATAAAATTCCCCATGCTTTTCTTTGAGAAGGGTTCACCTGTAATGCCTCCTGTCCCACCTCATGTTGGTCTTGGTATGGTATTATCGCACATGGTATGGCCCCATGTTCTCTGGCTGAATTGATTTATTCAGAAATTAAGATTGCATTGTTTTTTGTATTTTCTCTAGCTTGCTACGTGGTTATAAGTGGATGATTAACTGTTTCGTTGGGTTGTTATTTCCATTCTGTTTACTCACACACTTTGAAAGCTAAATTCTCTTTACCAGTTCTGATACAAATATATTCAAACTAGATATCATTTTTGGAGAGAGAGGCTCGTCGAAGTACAATCTTAATTTTTCGAACACAATCTCCAAGACATTTCGAAGGAGGTGACTGGGACCAAGGTGGTACCTGTCCCCGCTTACAGCCACTTGCACCACAGGAAGTAAGTTCTTATAATGCAGTTTTTGTTTGAGTTCTAGAATTTTTTGATCCATTCTTTGTTAAAGGGAGAAAAATAGTAAAGAAAACAGAGGTCCTAGACTGTAGCTGAGCATTAACAAATGACATGTTTGGCTAAGCTTTGAGAAGTTTATCTATGAGTAAAAAACATATTTGTTTCTTCATTGATTAAAAGTAGAAATAAGTTAATCATTTGGAGAATAAAATAAAAATTGCATTCAATCTAAGAAATTTTTGTTCTTTTAACCTAGAAAGTAGAAAGTAAGGAAAGACATCCCAGCATGACTTCTTTTTAGCAACATGTGACTGAATGATTAGTTTTTACATTCTACCATGTTGACAGGTGGAGGAACTTTTTTCTCTGAAACATAATGGAACAAATGTGGAGGCAAGACGTGTGAACCAACATCTATACAAGGCCTTGAAAGGTTCTAGTTTTCAGATATTGGATATAACACACTTGAGTGAGTATAGAGCTGATGCCCATCCATCTGTAGCCGGTGGGAAAAAACACGACGACTGCATGCATTGGTGCTTACCTGGGCTTACAGATACTTGGAATGACTTGTTTATAGCACAACTAAACAATTTGAAGGGTAGGAACTAAAACGTTAGGTCATTTTATGTAGCAAAGTTTTCTTTAAAGTATGAAATTGCATTTTTATCAGTTTCTTATTATTATTATTATTATTATTATTATTATTTATTTATTTATTTTTTTAAAATTTAATATCCTGTCACCCCCCCCTTCAAATGTGTCCCACGGTATATCATGTGAAATGATACGAGTTGAATTCATGTGGAGGATTTGTAAGGAAAGAAGCCAAAACATGCAATCCTCCGCACGAACTATATAAAGCATGTACTACATAAATTTTCACTATTTAACTCTACTCTCTCTCTCTCTCTCATATTAAAAGAGTTTGCAAACAGAGTAGATGTGGGCATTTTTACTGGTCCAAGCGTCTTGAGAACAACGGGTGCTCATTACAACTTTGAATTGTCAATTTATATAAACATTTACATAATTTGTACATAAATTTATTTAAATGTATACACCCCATCTTCCATAAGATGACAATTCAATTGTTTATTGTACAAACATGTAAATAATTTGTACATACACCACGTAAATTTATTTAAATGTACCTAATCCCATCTTCTAAGTAGGCAAATTTAAGGGTTTACACGATACGTGCGTACAAGTAGACTAATTGCAAAATTTCAGTACAGTTCAGATATTTCTGGACCAGCAACAAGCGACGGAGCCACTGTAGGGAGTTATGATGCCAATTACATATTTACCCTTGGTTAAGTGAGTGTCTTTTATGGGCTCAAATCAGCTAGTGGGTTGGGCTAAGGCACTCGGTTTGTGCAGTAGGATCATTAGAAATCGTATTGAGCACTGGTAAGGGAACCCAACGGGAAAAGGCCCAATCCAATATCCTAATACCAACCCATTAATTATTCTGAAACGTGGCCTGAACTCAGTCGCGTTCTTCCGCCCAGATTCCCGAGTGAACTTGACTGCAAGTTTTCACCCGCCGTCTCTTCGTTGTGGCGGCCGGACTCTGGAGTTCGTTCAGTGGCAGGCGGCTCCGCTGCGGCACTCAAGTCTCGACAGTCTTCCAACCGTGATCCACCGACTGGTCAGCATTCTTGATTCTTTGAATTTTTTAACACCTTTTCTCTCAATTTGGAATTAGTTTTATTCTCTTACACTTGTCATTTGTGAAAGTGAAATTTTTATTGAGAAGAAACTGAAATTTGGAATTAAAGGGAGTGAAATTGATGGAAGAAACTAATTTGGATTTTG
Organism: Nyctanthes arbor-tristis; assembly: GCA_963692815.1. Lineage (NCBI taxonomy): Eukaryota > Viridiplantae > Streptophyta > Magnoliopsida > Lamiales > Oleaceae > Nyctanthes > Nyctanthes arbor-tristis. The sequence continues at coordinate 38,749 of CAVNYN010285699.1, read as the reverse complement.
GAATTACTTTTCTTTTAAGACTTGTGCAAGTGCAATTTTTACTGAAATTAAAGAAACGCTGAAAATTTGACTGTAGCATTAGACAGTAATCAGTATGAAACAAAAATGGTGTTAAAACATAAGCTGTTGAATAACTTGGTTAATGGTTGGTTTTGTTTGTGAAGGTATGTTAAAAGGTATTTTATTTGTAATTTGCTATTAGGTTATTGAGAAATATTGTAGATATGAAGTACTAATTGGATTTGTTAGCTAAAAACTTGGCAAGTGATGCAGTTGCTCATTTGAACAATATAATAGGATGTAGATTACAAAAAAGGAAGAGACTGAGAAGTTGAACACTCTTTGCAATGCACTTGACTTTGTGTGATTTTCTGAAAGTTTAGTATTTATGTAAATGAATTTTTTGAGTTTTCAATCTGTCTCCCCTCTGTATTATCTGGCTACGCCACTGTCAAGTTCTATGGGTTTGTCGGCCTCTTTTAGAGGTGAGATTGTCATGCTTGTTCTTTTTGTGGTTGCCGTAACATCATAGAATTTTAAATCTACACCAGTAGCTTAAGACTGTCGAATACAATATGCATATTTCGATCCCAGCCCCTTTTGGTTTTTGAATTTCTAACTCTTAAAAACTGGGTTACCTTGTGTTGTGAAGTTTAATCTTGAGATGTGAAGGCTCTTCAAAATCCCTTTTTGGTGTTTTAGGTTTACACGCATTCTCTTCTACATCTCCCTTTGGTTATCGAAGTGGCTTGGAAATTAATGAATTTTGGCTGTTCACTAAGAGCAAAAGTAAAGTTCTGAGAGAAATTGCGGCTGTCTATGCAGCGAGCTCGCACCATAAGCCCCTGTGAGAATCCTTAAACCCGCAATTGGACATTTCTGTTGGTGGCAACACATAAGCTAATGGGAGAAGAAGAGATGCAGCATCAGGATACCAATCCGGCTCCTGATACTGAATTCACAGAAATTAGTGAAACACCCTCCAATGGAGGCACCTACTCTTGGCCGTGGGTTCACTATGAAACTCCTCCATACAGAATCTACAATTTCTTCAAGCAATTCAGGGCCGCTGCGTCAAACCCTAATAACTTTCTTAAGGGCGTAAAATGGTCGCCCGATGGTTCTTGCTTTCTTACTTGCTGTGACGATAATAGCCTACATGTTTTTACTTTGCCATATGATGACAGTGGTAATCCTTTTTATACATGTTCTTCAGCTTCGGATGAAGATTCATATTTGGCAGACATTTTTGTGAGCGAGGGAGAGTCCGTCTATGATTATTGCTGGTACCCTCACATGTCTGCATCAAATCCAGATTTATGTGTATTTGCAACTACTACTCGTGACCATCCCATCCATCTCTGGGATGCAAACTCGGGCCAGCTGCGGTGTACGTATCGAGCCTATGATGCCATGGACGAGATTGCCGCTGCCTTTTCAATTGGATTTAACCCTAGTGGAACTAAGATATTCGCTGGATACAATAAAACTCTACGGATATTTGATGTCCATCGTCCTGGTAGAGAGTTTGAACAACATTCAACTCTTCAAGGAAACAAGGAAGGGCAATCAGGTATAATATCCTCAATTGCCTTTTCCCCCTCCTCTGGATTGCTGGCAACAGGTTCCTATAGCCAAACAACTGCAATATATAGAGAAGATAATATGGAACCATTATATGTCCTACATGGTCAAGAAGGTGGGGTTACCCAGGTTCAGTTTTCTAAAGATGGCAACTATTTGTATACTGGAGGCCGAAAAGATCCTTATATACTGTGCTGGGATATACGGAATACTGTTGACATTGTCTACAAGCTCTACAGATCATCTAAAGATACTAACCAGAGGATACATTTTGATATTGAGCCTCAGGGGCGACACCTGGGAACTGGTGGTCAGGATGGTCTGGTTCACATCTATGACCTTCAAACGGGACAATGGGTGTCAAGCTTTCAGGCTGCATCAGACACAGTAAATGGATTTTCTTTCCACCCCTTTCTACCAATGGCAGCAACTTCATCAGGACACCGACGATATGGATGTCTTGACGACTCTCAGGAGAACGTGAACCTGAGCGACCATGAAAACTGTGTGTCAGTCTGGAGCTTCTACTCTTCAACACAAGAAACTGCAGCAAGTGGTGAATCTGGAAATTGATTTGTGCAGCTTTACCATGAATAGCCTCTGGCAAGTGACTAGTGTCTTGTCTTAATGTATGCCAATTGTATTTTGCGACTGTCCATATTTAGAATCTGAGCATTGAATTTATGACTTGGAAGTTTAACAAAACAAAATTTGGCGTACATCCTCCGATACAGGAGTTTGAATCTGCATTTTTCGAGCCATTTTGTTGGTCTATTCTTTGGAAATATATATGTATGTATGTATGTATGTATGTATGTATATATGTAAGGTAAAATCTTCTGTTTTCTCATATGTCATAATATGTGGTAAATTAAACGGTTGTTTTGAGTTGTGTTGAGAACCGTTTACGAAGCATAGAAGACAACGACAACTAGAAGAAGATATAGAAGCATGTCATTGGAGAGTTCACGGCTTATATGATTCTTATTCATATTGAATTCTTGACTCTCTTGCCTTTAAGTTAATCAAGATTAGGGGAAAAAAGCATAGTAGAAATATCAGAACCCTATATAATATATACGAGCTGTATATTTTGTCTCTATATCAGAACTGTATATACTAGAACACCTAAAAAGGATTGGAATCCTACTTAATATATAAAAATGTCCAGTTTCACCAGTTGGAACAACATTGAGTTTTCAATTATGATACAATGAAATTACTTATGAACATTGCTTAGGCAGATACAATGGATAGAAAACCAGCATCACTTTGCTTCATCTCTGGATGAATCCTTCAAATGATCAATGTTCTTTCCTGAACCCCGAACCACTTACAAGGTGAGGAATATGATTTGCGGTGTAAATTTTAATAAATTGGGGTCTCTGTACATAAATCAATTTTTATTATACTCTATTTAGTCCACAGATAAAAAGACAGCAATTTCATGTCTGTTCCTGTAAAGAGTATACCACAGAAGTTTCTTTCTGCACAAACGGAGTTAGAGATCTGAAACACAGAAGAAACATATTTGCCACTTGCGCCTAACACGTCAGTGATCACCAAAGCTTGAAACCATGGGGAAATCCTACTTTCGTCTCTCTGCATAATTATAGAGAATTTCCTGGATCAGGTTTGAAATAGCTTCACATTCTTAAGACTCTGAAAATGCAATTTTTCACTGCTAGGAAAATAATCCAAAAAGGAAGACATCAATTTCTTGCAGAGTGGATCTACAATCAAGATAAACGACGAAAAAGGTTGACTAGTAACTGTGTGTGAGTAAAATTTTGATCAACCATCTACCACAAGCAACCCGCTATGAAGATGAACTTTGCAGTTACTGTTGAGGATATAAACAAAGATGCTCCCTTCTACATGCATGATAACATTTTGTGCTATGGGTTTCTTCTTGGATTAACCTTCACTCTGCAGTTTACTGTCAGCATCAGTTGTGTTTGAAAATTGCAGATACTCAGCCAAAACGAACTTCACACATTGGGAAAGGGTGGGATGTACAAAGCATGCATTCATTCTTAATTCATTTTAGACACAATGTTAAGACGAATAAATGTCAACAGGAATTCTCCAGCGTTCCCTATGGTTTTGGATTGGACGCCATGACATAATGCATTAATTGGTATTCAATAATCATACCAGAATACTTGTTTCCCGCTTGAATTTGGAATAATCTGAATGGCTTAGATATACATCTTCTAAAGGTCACACAGTTTTGCAATGTGTTTCCTACTCCACAATCAGTTTCCAATCTTCCATCCTAGAATATTGCCCTGCCAAAAGCAAACAAAGAGGAGGAAATCTTATTGATTTCTGATCCCAATTTGTCAAACCATTATGCATAACATTGAAACAGTGTCATACGGCAGAAACTCTTGTATTGAAAAACAGCCAGATAAACGGATCAAATTTACTTCATATAGTGAAAGAGACATTGCTCCCACATTAAAGATAAAGGGTGCATCTTTTCATTTCTATTGTAGGTTTTGAAGTCAGAAAGGACAAATAGACCAACAGAATTTATAGTTTTATAATAATATCTTCTCACTTTTCACTGGTTGCAGAGCCCATTTCCCTTTTCTTCCATTATGATAAAAGAACTGGCCGCTTTTTTCACAAGAAAACGAGGAAATAACAAATCAATTTTCAGTAAATGAGCTCTAAACGCTGTCTCCCGTCCTTCAAAAGATCTACTTATTGCTTTTTCATCGAATCCAACGGAGACATAAGAACTTTCCCACCTTCTCCTGCCTCAAAGATTGTGGCAATTGAGTTGAAGAAAAGATATGTATCATCAGAAAGATGTGAATTCATATTGGAACTGTAACCCTGAAGCTGCAACACAAAATCAATAATGGATAAACTGAGTGTTCAAGTGAAAAATTAGATTTGAACATTGAAGTCAAAGATTACACTACCACCATGGTGAGAAAGTATAGATGTGGCATATTCACCTGCAAAAACTATATCAGGATTGGACCCAACTCCTTCAATGACTTTATCGGGGCATAATTACAATGAAAGAAGTTGGTGTACCCTCATGGAAATGACTAATAAATGATCATCTAAATCCCTGTCCACTATTTATTATCACGAAATAGATAAGAAAATTTTAACGCACTAATTCAGGGGACTAAGATTAGGATAAGGATAAAACAAATTACTCCAAACTTTCTGCTTCAATTGAAACATCCCTATCGTTTCTACTTTGGGCCACGTTATGGACTCTAGCTATTAAATTTTAACATAACGACTGAGAACAACCCCATTTTATGACTTCGTGGAAAAGTTTCTGCATGCTTCAACTAATGACACAACAAACAAAGATCTATATCTTCCAGATTAATAGCAGGCTTAAAGTGTTCGCGACTGCAACATTTCCCCTCAATTAAGCACTAGTTACCCAGCAAAAATACTAAAAGGTATATTTGCCGGGTAACTAGGGCAAAAAATGCTATTAATTTGGAAACAAACTCGCTCATAAGTCATACGCAGTCAGGCAAGGGAAGCCATCAAAAAGGTAATGAACATCGTGAATATTTTTCGCATCTGGATAGCTATTCCACCAACGTTGCTTTTTCATTAAACCCACCTGAGTTACCTGGTGTCCAAATCATCACTCATAGAATGCCTTTGAAAACAGGTCAAAATAGGCCATGCAGGTTGACGAATTTCATATTCAATCTTATTAAATACAGCAATACTTCCCGCATGGGGATGGGGTACAATATTGCATCATTAAAAAGATGTGAATTTATATTTGAACATTAACCGTTCATCGTAAAACAAATAATGGATACACCGATCGTTCAAATGAATACTTACATTTTAACATTCAAGTTAAAAATTACACTACCACCATCATGAGAAAAATAGTCTAAGGGATGACATATTCACCTGCAAAAACTATATCCGGATTGGACCCAACTCCATTAGTCACTTGCTTGGGGCATAATTGCAATGAAAGAAGCTGGTTTACTTTCCTCGAGATGACTCATAAATCTTAATATAAATCCCTGTCCGCTATTTGTTTTCATTAAATAGATAAGAGAACTTCAATGCAATAGTTGACCAGCAGAGATCAGAATAAACATAAAACATATATTATCACGAACACCCTCTTCTTCTCCTGAAACATCCATATGGTTTCAATCTCACTGTCACCTTGTCCGTACACAATGCAAATATTCAACTTGGAGGCATAAAATATGGAACTTTCAAACTACCAAATTTTATCATATCATCCAAGAATAATCCAACTTCATGACTTCAGTTAGCGCGCGCACACACACACATATATTTCCCCCTTCAACTAATGACAACAAATAAAGCCTCATACATCCTCAAATCAACAGCAAAAAGTGTTTTGAATAAAGCATTTCATCCTTGAGTAACGCCTTTTAGAAAAGTTTGGAATTAGGTTTATATACTCTGAATAATTTGCATCTTTTGACAAAAATTCTAAAACTATTGCATCCGTATATGCATCTGGGGAGATATTCCTGTCTTTCATTTTCTGAAGAAGTTCAACAACTTTTGATGCCTCATTAAGAATGCAAAATCCCTTTAGAAGTGTGTTAAAGATGAACACATTGGGGCTACAACCTTCCTTGTCCATCTTTAAAAACAAATCATTAGCCATTGTCATATCTCTAGATTTAGAAAACCCATGAATCACGATGTTATAAGTAAAAACTGTCGGTTCCACACCCTTATGAGGTAACTTCCCAAAGAGCTCACTAGCAACATCTAGCTTTCCTGCTTTACACAATCCATGAAGGACAATGTTATAGGTCTCAATGTCAAGATTAGGACCAGATCTTTCAAGAGTGTGAAACCACTCCATTGCCTCTGAAAAGCATTTATTTTTGAAAAGTCCATCCAGTAATGTGCTATATATAGCAGTATTTGGAGTCACTTCAAGGATGCTCATCTTTGCAAAAACTGAACGAGCGTCCTCCACCTTATGAGCTTTAAAGAGACCATTCAACAAAATGTTAAATGTAAACACATTAGGCTTGCATTCCTTGCTAACCATTTCGTCAAAAAGACTCATGGCGTCTTCTGGTTTGTGACATTTGCAATACCCATCAATTAAGATGCCGTAGCATACCACATCTGGCTTATGGCCCTTAGCCTCCATGAGAGCAAGCAACTCCTTTGCCTCATCAATCCTATTCTCCTTGCAAAACCCGTACAACAATGTGCTATATGTAAAAGCATTTGGTAGTACACCCCTCTGAATCATCAACTCCAATAACCCACAAGCTTCATTGGTTTTCCTATTCTTACAAAGTTCTTGTGTCAGGGCGTTAAACGATACCACATCAGGACGTATGCCTTGATCCAACATTTCAATGAAGAACCGCTTTGCCTCCTCCCACTCACCCCCTCGCGTAAACCATGAATCAAAGTATTATATGTAATCAAATCCGGCATAATACCAAAATCTTTCATCTCCAAAAATAACTGTTTTCCCTTGTCCAACAACCCCACTTTACACAGGCTATCAATAAGAATGTTATAAGCAATTAAATCAGACATTCCATTATTTTTCCCAACTGTTTGATGCATGTGGAGCGCCAACTCAACATTTCCTCCCCGACATAACCCCTTAATCAAAGTTCCCCAAGTTACTGCGTTTGTTTGGATACCCATTTCAACAATTTTCTTGAGCAACTCAAATGCATCATTAATCTTACCTTCCACAAACAGCCCGTTGACCAATGAAGTAAAAGTTACAATATCAGGACTGTACCCCCTCTTTAATATCGTACCCATAGCAGCAAAACCAAGATCAACCGTTTCCAGTCTAGAATAAGAATTGACCAAAATATTCAGTGTCAATAAATCAGGCACTATATCAAGTTCAACAATCTTACGGTACATAAAAATGACATCTTGATAATTCTTAGTTTTAGCAACATCGCTCATCAATTTGTTAAAAGACAAGATGGGCGGCAAGGGTTTCATCTGGAGCATCTTATTCAAGGAGGTTAGCGCATTATCGGTGCTGATTTCTGAGCATGATTTATTCGGGGTTGGAGCTTGAAGTTGAGTAGGGTGTTTTGTTTTTGGTGGATGTTTTAAAATTGACGAAATCTTACCTCTGAGTTCCGGCTCCGGCATGCCTCAAAGCCATTTCTGATGGGGGGAGCAACGCAGACGCAAAGTGCTCGCCTGGTAGCTTTCACTTTTCGAGTTTTTGCAAGGTGACCCCAAAACATTTTGCACGTCTAAATTTGGGACAATTCCAAAATAGCGAAAAGTAACTTCTAAATTACGGAAATGTCAGAGAACTTTTTAGAAGTCGCAAAACTTGCGAGCAGCAAGATTTTAGGGTCCAATAGACACTTTTACCCTCGATTGTATATTGCCGAGTAATAAATCTAATACCAGACGTTGCCACTACAAGAACTACTCCATCCGTAATATTTTTAAATAGTTTTCTTATTAACAAAAATGGACACTGACAAAATTACTTAATAAATATTTTAGTTATTTTAATCTGTTACCTTATTCTTACACCAGATTTTTTTTTCTTTTTTTCTTCCTCACTTTTTTAACAAAGCAAACCATAATTTTCTTTCTTTCATTTTTCCTCTGATTTTTAACAAAGAACCTAAATTGCTTATCAATTCAATAGTTTCTGAAAGAAATGGGAGAGAGCTAGTTCGAGTACACTAGCCAAAAAACTCGACACACTAGTCAATTTTCATCGTCTGACAATAAAAAATTAATTTATTTTCCAATTCATTTTGATTTTCAAAACTATTCTGCAAATATTATCATAGCCTGAATTATAAGCAAAATGAGTGTGCAAAAATGGGTTAAATTGAATTGTTTATTGTGAGCATCAAAGTCTTATTTATATAGGCTTTGCAATTTCATCTTATATAGTCAAATAACCAATTCTTATTTGATGTATCAAACTGACCAATGTATTAAGTACTCTAAGATCAATTTGCAATGAAAATCATATGCCCAGTTCTTTAAAAAAAAAGAAAAAAAAAATGAAAAAGAAGGGGTAAAAAAGAAAGTAATATGAGTGGTGTCCCTGGTAATTTTGTTGGGATTTAAGGGGTGGCATTTGGTGGCGGAAAGCAGTCGTGCTGTATGTTACCTGTTTAACTTTGAGAATTACTATTTGTATACACAATGTGTATAATTTTTATACACACACTTTTAAATTTACTCATATTCTCTAAAAGTTGTGATTTCAAAGAAGATAGACAAATGATGTTTAAGTAAATACAAGGGGGTGTGTACAAAAATTATATATTTTGTGTGTATAAATACCATCTCTCTTTAAGTTTTTGTTCTTTTTGTTTTCAATTTTCATTATTTATGACTAAATTGGTAAACTAGTTATGATGTATCTATAAAAAAATGTACTTGATCAGTGGTGTATGTATAATGCGGTGCAATAAATAATTTTTTTAGTGATGACATATGACAACCCTTTTACTACTCCAAATAATCTAAAAAATTACAATTAAGTCCCTTAATTAATCAAATTATAAAGTACCTCAGTTTATTAAACGAGAAAACATGACTGAAAATGATCTAGCGTCTGATGTATGGTATCATATATAGAGTTATACGAATGTGGTGTGCATCAAGGTACGCCGCTATAGTTATAATTTCTCATACGGCGCGTTCTGATACATGCACGCTACATAATTATATAGTATCATAAAAAGAGCGTGTGAATGGTTCTTCTCACACCTCAAAGGCGGCTCAATCATTGGGCATCCTCTTAAATCCAATACACCCTCAATAAGATAGCTAGGTTGCCTTTGTTTCTGCTTCAACAAATGCTTCATGGATAGCCAGCAGAAATTTTAGAACAACGAGCACACATCGAGTGGAGCATTCCTCGTTTTTGTGGTGGAAGATAAAGTTTTGAAATTAGGGATTTTTTGAATGGTAGATTGATAATTGATGAAGTGTAAAGTCGAGGGAACGTATTTTCAAATTTTGATTGAGAAGACAACTAACAAGAATAGTTTGTGGTTGTCACTTCAAGTATTTATTATAAATTAAACTACTATTAATTTTTTATTGGTTATGTACGGGCTGGACTCTTAACTCAAACTTTCAAGCTTATATATAGTACAGATCATGCACGGATCATATTTCAGTTCGATAAATAATTAAAGTGACAAAATTTAAACCAATTAATAAAACCTCGATGCAAATGTATTTACACAAAAAAAAAAAAAAAAATTAACAAAGGGGGGTCCTTTCTTGATTCCAAAAGAAGGAAACACACCTTACCAAGTGGATACATATTCGCATGGAAGTCAAGAAAAATGTAGAATATCAATACGTAATTTTGATTAATTTATACGAGCCATAAACTTCAGCAGTGCTCACGTCTCTTCTTTTATATAGTTATTGTTATTAGGTGAATAAATACAAAACTAATTAGGCTTAGGTGTTGATTCATGTCCAAAGGGGAAGTTCTGATTATTTTTTTGTTTCTTCTTATAACATTTAATCGTACTACTGGCCACTTTTAATTTCCACAAGTTACTTGCAAATTTATCGCTTTTGGTTAATTGTTGCTATATTATGTTAAGCTTGAATTGTAAGAGACTGTTCGCTTATCATGTCTGATTTTCATTGTAATTTGAAGAAATTATAATTAATTAAGTGAAATGAATATGGAGGAGTTAAATAGAAACTTGAAATATATGATTTTAATTGAATAGTTATTGTTAAATCAAGGGTTACTAATAAAATTATAATGAGAATGAAACACATAGAACTGAGTGAGAGGTAAAGGTGGCCTGGTACCGAGCTTAAGCGTTTTTAGTATATTTCATTCAATATAATCCATCTAAGATCTTATTAAAATGTTCATTAAAAAGCACACATGCTAATATAAAAAGGTCATATTATGGTTCACACAATTGCTTAGGTAAACAATAAACACTTGTCAAGAATCTATTTTCCCCCATTATTATGGAGTTGTTTCTTTCTCATTCACAATCTAACACCCTTATCCTATACAACATAATAAAATAAAAGAACAATGGCATTACTCAAGATCTTCATTATCCCTCCTCTTTGTTTCCTAACCTTGTCCCTCATCGTCCCCTCCCACGCCCAAAACTTGGCCCAAGACTAGAGAACGCCCACAAAACCCTATCCGTAGAGCAAGATTAATGTTGGGGGAAAAACTACAAGGATAAAAGCCAAGGGAAAAAATTACAGGGAAAAAAACCTATATCTAAATAATGTGTAAGGAGAAAATCGGGACAAACTCAATGAGGGGGAAAAACCTAAATGAGGGGCTAAATTTGGCCCCTCATTTAGGTCCCCCCGCCCCAAAAAAAGACATTTTACACATATACATTATTTGCATGCATTAAACAAAAGGGGAAATTTTTGGGTTTTCCCCCATTTTGGGTTTTTTCCCCTACACTAATTATGCTTCTTAATCATAAAATACTTGCACAGATAGCTATATCAAATAGGAATTGTCTTTATATGATTTCCAACGAGATTATAAAAGAAATAGATTGGAAAGAACCCACCGGAATAATTTAAACGGAGTTCCCCAGAGAATGAACTCCGAGAAGGTAGAGTCGAAATTACTATGCTAAAGTAGTCAAAATGAATGAACACATTCAAATAAGCCAGTAATTGCTGACGTTTTCCCAAAATTTTCCGCAAACCTCTTTGAGACGATTAGTCTTTTTTGTGCAATTTCAAATGTGAAGTAAGTTTCCTGATCTTAGTGGTGAAACTTAATATTTGAAATTCAACAGACCCTCTGTTTTCTTCATTTTCTTTTTGAGAAATAACTGAAATTAATGAATTTTTTACCATAAAAAAATTTCCCCTTTCCCTTGTTACAAATATGGATTTTACCGATCAGTAATAAAAATGCCATTCATTTTTATGTGGTATATACAATAATCTAATCTAAATTTCTTTATGAAGTTCTAATTTTTTCAATTCAAATGCATCAATCCAATTTTCAATTGGATTTAGATTTAGATAGGGATATGATTGGCACATTTATGTATTCATAAAAGCGGGGAATTTAGACCTAACCTAAAATGAAGAAGGTTTTGTTAATTCATTTCTAGATCAAATTAATATGATACATTTGATGTGTGTATTTGTTTGGAACTCTGAACAAACTAAGCATGATTAGTGTGGGGTAAAAAACCCAAATTAGTGTATTGGGTTTTTTTCCACCATAATCAATTAGTGTATGGGGGAAGGGAGGGGGGAGTCATTTGTGGGGGGAAAATGTAAGTGAGGTTCCCTAAAAAAAAAAAAAAAACATGAATTCACACCACCTAACATGAATTCCACTTTTTCGTTTGAGGGGTATACAGTAAGTTTTTTATTTTCTATGTAATTCATACCACCTAACATGAATTCCACTTTTGGTCAAACATGTTAAAAAATTTATTGTTTTGTGGAATTTAATTTAATTAATTACCAGTTATGATAATTGAAATTTTTTTTCTTTCCAAGTAAATACCATACTTATAATCAAACGCACCATAAAAATAATTGCTTATTATTATTTTAACATAAATTTTGGCAGTATATTTCTAATTTTCCTTTTCGTACATCGAGCATGGAAATTTTACATTATTCTACATCTCGTAAAACCATGTCTACCATCAAGGCATGTAGTTGAATCATCGGCCAATAACATTAGGACCCTACGAGTCAATTCTGCTGAGATCAGACAACTGATATGCCACTAGGCCTCATGTACTCAACTGCACATATGTACGTTTTGATTCAGAGATAGAGTATCACCCTACAATTAAACACCCCCCCCCCATCTTGCACATTAAGTCACATGTGAGCTGTGCCTTAAAAGACACTATAAGAGTGTCTCCATAAGAAAAAATTCTAGTACTCCATAAGTATCGAACAATCAAGAACTTAGATGTGTACTCACTGACTCCAATTTAACAATAATTAGGGCCCTATGAATCCATACTTCAGTTCTTGATTTTGCCAATGTATGAGAATGCACCAGACAATTGTTCCTCCATAAGAGCGATATCATCTGTCTCTATATCAAAACTGTATATGCAAGAATGCCTGACACATATTGGAATCCAGCTTTAACATACAGCAATGTCCAGTTTCACCAGCTGGAACGACATTAAGTTTTGAATTATGATACAGTGAATTACACATGAATATTATTCAGGCAGATACAATAGAGCCAGCATCCCATTGCTCCGTCTCTGGATGAATCCTTCAAATGATCAATTTTCTTTCCAGAACCCCAAACCACTCAAGACGTGAGGAATATGACTTGCCATGTAAATTATTTTTACCGCAGAAACCTGGCAGGACAAATCTTAAGTCATCTTTATAGTAAATTTGGGTCAGTGTACATGAATCAATTTTTATTTTTTATTTTTTTAATTATACTCTAGATATAGTCCAGAGATAAAAAAGACAGAACTCTCTTGTCTGTTCCTGTAAGAGTATACCGCACATTTTCATTATGCACAAACAGTAGGGACAAATACATTATAAATAAATTAAAAAAAAGAATGATCAACACTGGCAGTGGAGTTAGAGATCTGAAACACAAGAAACACACTCACCGCTTGCGCCTATAACTGTTTACAACCATGAAAGCCAACTATCAACCCCTCATCACCATTCACAATCTAAATCTTTGCCACACATCCCCCAACTGAAATTCCAGGTACAAAAATTCATCTCAGAAATCTTTTTATATTCTTTTTGCAGTTAGGAATTGATAGATTTGATTCTAACCAAGAAAATGTATGAAAAACTATCACATTTTCAAAGAGATTTTTCAATGACTTCAAATATTCTCTCACAGAAGTGTTGCTACAAGAGTTAGCAGCCCAATTTGACTTCGACTCATATGACATTGCCCACAAGTCTCCTTATAACATAATATTACTCCATATACTTCCCTTGAAAGCAAATAGTGACAATCCTTGAACAAATATTTTACTCTACAAATAATTGAAAATTAAAATACAGATACCCAAGCAGAAATGGTCCCTATTAGGCGTACAAAGACTGCAATTAGCACTACCTAGAGACTGAATGATGCAGCAATAATCTGAATGCCCCTGTTCTGATCAAGATGATGGCCTACAAGTTTACGAATAAAGTCGCAAGGTCGCAGCTTACAAATGATGGAAATATAAACAATCACGAAGCTCACCTTTGTAATGCAGCAGAGAAGTTTTCCAGTCTGCTATTGGAGAATGAGATTTCATGAAAACAAAGCGTGACGCAAAGTCGCAGACATCCTCAAAACGAAGCCTCCTTGCTTCATAAGCAAGTTTGCCACTTGTCACTGACAAGGAACTTGCACCTGCAAGAATGGCAGCTTGAGCACTTGAAACCATGGGAAAATCCTTCTTCATCGTCTCTCCTCATAATTACAGAGAATTTCCTGGGTCAGATTTGCAATAGCTTCACATTCATAAGAGTCTGGAAATGCAATTTTTTTTTTTTTTTTTTTTTTTTTTTACTACTGGGAAAATAATCCAAAACAAAAGACATCAATTTCTAGTGGACTGGATCTATCGAGATAAACGGTGAAAGAAGTGGACTAGTAACTGCATTTGTGACAAAAATTTAATGTCAACCATCTACCGCAAGCAACCAGCTACGAAGATGAACTTTACCGTCACCGTTGAGGATATAAACAAATACGCTTCCCTTCTATATGCATGATAACATTTTGTGATATGGGTTTCTTCTTGGATTAACCTTCACTCCACAGTTTACCGCCAGCATAAGTTCGGTGTGAAAATTGCGGATACTCAGCCAAAATGAATTTCACACAATCAGAAAGGGTGGGATGTACAAAGCATGGCTTCGTTCTTGGTTCATTTTAGACGCAATGTTAAGATGAATAAATGTCAGCAGGAATTCTCCAACCTTCCCTATGGCTGTGGATTGGACGCCATGACTTAATGTATTAACTAGTATTCAGCATGATACCAGTATACTTGTTTCCCGCTCGAAATTGGAATAATCTGAACAGTTTTGATATACGTCTTCTAAAGGTCACACTGTTTTGCAATGTGTTTCCTACTCAACAATCAATTTCCAATCTTCCATCCTATAAACATTGACCTGCCAAAAGCAAACCAAGAAGAGGAAATTTATTCATGTCTGAATCTCAATTTGTCAAACCATTATGCATAACATAAAAAACATTGTCACACAGCATAGACTCTTGTATCGGAAAACAGCCAAATAGACAGATCAAATTTACTTCATATGGTGAAAGAGATAATGCTCCCACATTAAAGATAAAGGATGCATCTTTTAATTTTTATTGTAGATTTGAAAGTCAGAAAGGCCAAATAGACTAAAAGAATTTATATTTTTATAATAGTCTCTTCTCACTTTTCACTGGTTGCAGAACCCATTTCCTTTTTCTTCCATTATCATAAAAGATCTGGCTGCTTTTTTCACAAGAAAATGAGGAAATAACAAATCAATTTTCAGTAAATGATCTCTAAACGCTGACTCCCATCCTCCAAAAGATTTACATATTGCTTTTTCATTGAATCCAAAGGAAACATAACAACTTTCCGACTTTCTCTGGCCTCAAAGAATGTGGCAATCAAGTTGAAGAAAAGACGTGAATCATCAGAAAGATGGGAATTCATATTGGAACTGTAACCCCGCAACCTGCAACACAAAATCAATAATGGATAAACTGAGTGTTCAAGTGAAAAATTAGATTTGAACATTGAAGTCAAAGATTACACTACCACCATGGTGAGAAAATATACTGAGATGTGGCATATTAAGAACATTTTAATGCACTAATTCACGGGACTAAGATTAGGATAAGGATAAAACAAATTAACTACAACACTTTCCGCTTCTATTGAAACATCCATATTGTTTCTACTTTAGGGCACATTATGGACTCTCAAGATATTAAATTTTTATCATAACGACTAAGAATAACCCAATTTTATGACTTTGGTGGAAACTTTTTTGCGTTCTTCAACTAATGACACAACAAACAAAGATTTATATCTTCCAGATTAATAGCAGGCTACAGTGTTCTTGACTGCAACATTTCCACTCAATTAAGCATTAGGTAGAAAAAATAGGAATCAAGCTTATATATTCTGAATAGTTTGCATCATCTGACAACAATACATAAACTACACGTTTACATTAAAAGAAAAACAGAACCCCTCTGCCCGGTACAAAATAAGTAGCTGAATAAAGACCTTTTTTTTTTTTTTGGCCTCCCCACATGGATAGAAGTGGATAAACAGGAATTAATTCAGAGTCCCAAATGAGGGGGAAAAAGATGAGAAAAAAATCCCGACAAGAAAATAACCCTATTTGACCATTGTACATTGCTAACAACAAGAAATGTATTTGGTATTTTTGTCACTAAAAAGTATTTTTGCCTGGTAACTAGTGCAAAGAAATACTATTAATTTGGAGAAAAAACAGCTCATAAGTCATACCTTGTAATGCAAGGGAAGCAATAGAAAACGTACTGAACATCGTGAATATTTTGGGCATTGGATAGCTATTCCACCCACGTCGCTCTTCCATTAAACTCAACTGAGACATCACAACTTTCCAGCCTTACCCAGTCTCAAGATCATCACTCACAGAATGCCTTTGAAAAGAGGTAAAAATAGGCCATTCAGGTTGACGAATTTCATATACAGCCTTATTAAATGCAGCAATACTTCTGGCATGGGGATTGGGGTTCGAAGTATAACACTGCATCATTAAAATTTAAAAAGATGTGAATTTATATTGGAACTTTAATCTTGCATCATAAAACAAATAATAGATACACTGATCGTTCCAATGAAAGCTCACATTTTAACATTCAAGTTAAAGATTACATTACCACCATCACAAGAAAAAAATTTCAAGGGTTGACATATTCACCTGCAAAAAATATATCAGGATTGGACCCAACTCAATTAGCTCACTTGCTTGGGGCATAATTGCAATGAAAGAAGCTGGTGTACTTTCCTGGAGATGACTCATAAGTCTTAATCTAAATCCCTGTCTGCTATTTGTTTTCATTAAGTAGATAAGAGAACTTTGATGCAATAGTTGACTAGCTGAGATTAGGATAAACATAAAATATATATTATCTCCAACAACTGCTGCTTCTCCAGAAACACCCATATGGTTTCAGTCTCATCATCACAGTGTCTGTGCACACTGCAAATCCTCAACTTGGGGCCTTGAAACATTTAACTTTCAAACTAGCAAGTTCTACCATATCATCCAAGAATAATCCAACTTCATGACTTCAGTCGATATACTTTTTTCCCTTTTCAACAAATGACAACAACCAAAGCTTCATACATGTTCTGACATCACAGGCACAATGTGTTTTAAGTAAAGCATATCATCCTTGATTAATGCCTGTTAGAAAAGTTTGGAATAAGGTTTATATACTCCGAATAATTTGCATCTTTTGACAAAAATTCTAAAACTATTGCTTTTGTGTGTGCATCTGGGGAGATATTCTTGTCTTTCATTTTCTGAAGAAGTTCAACCACTTTTGACGCCTCATTAAGAATGCAAAATCCCTTTATAAGAGTGTTAAAAGTGACCACACTGGGGCAACAACCTTCCATTTCCATCTTCAGAAACAAATCATTAGCCTTTTTCATATCTCCAGATTTAGAAAACCCACGAATCATGATGTTATAAGTAACAACTGTCGGTTCCAAGCCCTTACGAGGTAGCTTCTCAAATAGCTCACTAGCAGTACTGCTTCACACAAGCCATCAAGGACAATACTATAGGTCTCAATGTCAAGATTAGGACCAGATCTTTCAAGAGTGTGAAACCACTCCATTGCCTCTGAAAAGCATTCATTTTTGAAAAGTCCATCCAACAAGGTATTATACGTAGCAGAATTTGGATTCACTTCAAGGACTCTCATCTTTGCAAAAAGTGAACAAGCGTCCTCCACCTTACGAGCTTTAAAGAGACCATTCAACAAAATGGTTACTGTAAACACATTAGGCTTGCATTCCTTGTGAACCGTTTCGTCAAAAAGACTCATGGCATCTTCTGGTTTGTGACACTTGCAATACCCATCAATTAAGATGCTGTAGCATACCACATTTGCCTTAAAGCCTTTAGCCTCCATGAGAGCAAGAAAATCCTTTGCCTCATCAATCCTATTCTCCTTGCAAAACCCGTACAACAATGTGCTATATGTAAAAGCATTCGGCAGTACACCCCTCTGAATCATCAATTCCAATAACAGACAAGCTTCGTTGGTTTTTCCATCCTTTCAAAGTTCTTGTATCAAGATGGTAAACAATATCACATTAGGACGCATGCCTTGATCCAACATTTCAATGAAGAACCGCTTTGCCTCCTCCCACTCACCCCCCTCACATAACCATGAATCAAACCACTATATGCAATCAAATCCGGCAAAATACCACAATCTTTCATCTCCAAAAATAACTGTTTTCCCTTGTCCAACAGCCCCACTTTACACAGGCTATCAATAATTAAACTAGACATTCCATTATTTTTCCCCAGTTTTTGATGCATGTGGAGCGCCAACTCAACATTTCCACTCCTACATAGCCCGTTAATCAAAGTTCCCAAGTTGTTGCGTTTGTTTGGATACCCATTTCAACAATTTTCCTGAACAACTCATATGCGTCATTAATCTTACCTTCCACAAACAACCCATTGATCAATGAAGTAAAAGTTACAACATTAGGACTATGACCCTTTTTAATATCGTCCCCATAGCGGCAAAACCAAGATCAACCCTTTCCAGTCTAGAATAAGAATTGACCAAAACACTCAGTGTAAATAAATCAGGCACTATATCAAGTTCAACAATCTTACTGTACATAAAAATGACATCTTGATAATTCTTAGTTTTAGCAACAGCGCTCATCAATTTGTTAAAAGACAAGATGGGCGGCAAGAGTTTCGTTTGGAGCATCTTATTGAAGGAGGTTAGCGCATTATCGGTGCTGATTTCTGAGCATGATTTGTTTGGGGCTGGAGCTTGGAGTTGGTGTTCTGTTTTTGGTGAAAGCTTGAAAATTGACGAAAGCTTACCACTTCCGGCTCTGGCGTGTTTGAGAGCCATTTCTGATGCGGGGCGCAACGCACAAAACAAACGTCACACAACTGCGCACCTGGTGATAGTCAAAATATGGAAAATTTTTAATGAGAAGATGAGTAGGTTTATTATTGAGGATATGAAAAAGAAAAAAATTATGTTATTGTAATTGTATAACCATTAAATTAAATATTAAAATAATAATAAATAAAATTATAAATTAATAAAATAAATGCTCGTAATTTGTAAGAAAAATTTTAGAGTGTGGTGACCTGTCCTAGAGAGATCAGGAACACATGACTCTCTGGGAGAGGCCACTAGCATGCCCGGTTTTTGCAAGGCAGGAGACCCAACTTTTGGACATTTTGTGTGTCTATTTTTAATTTTGGACATTTTCAAAAAGGGCGAAAAGTGACTACCCATTTACGGAAATGTCAGGATAATTATAGAAGTTGTAAGACTTGCAAGATTTTATGGTTTAATACACACTTTTACCCTTAACATTTTTTCATATTCCAAATAATTGAAAAAATTACGATCAAGTAACTTCATTAATCAAATTTTCATATGCAAGTTCTTTAACTGAAATTTCAAGTGCCTTAATTTATAAAACAAGAGAAACAACCATCCCAAATCTAACTTGAAGTTTGCAAATCATTCTTGGGTCAAAACTTCCAGATGTTTTCTTGGCAATCCATTTTCCAAATAATGAATAATGTGATTCGATATGTTTAAAAATTAAATTTTCATTTTTTTGAAAATTAATATTTTCTTCAATTCTTCATAAATGTAAAACCGAGTTCTAGATTTCACAGTCCCTATCAAGAAAGTATTTAATAGGATAGTCCTATATGTCATATCCATAGATAAATGACAATTTGAAATATCTCATTTAAATTTTTTTCACATCCACCTGAGAATATTTAATGATTTAAACAAAAATAACCATAAACCTCTCCCCCTGTCTTGCACGTTCGAATTGAACTTGGAGCTCTTCTTCTTCATTCATCTTCTCTAACATCCATTCACAGCACAATCTCTCTTCTTCCGGCTCCGACAAAGAACTAAATATTATTATTATTCTTTTACTTGCATAAAACGACAAAATCGAATACCGTATCCAAACATACTAATTTAGAATGGGCAGAAAAGAAAATCTCAATTGAAATTCGAACATCAGGGCGGAAAATGGACTGTTTCAATTTATTGAAAGCTTAAATGGTGAAATGGAAAATCTCTTTTTCTACTTCTGGGAAAGGTTTATCGGATAATAAAGAATTTGCACTAAATTGCTTGAGCAATGATATGCAAGTTTTGAGATTTGATCCGCTAATAATACCCTATTATTTTCTTCAAGTAATTTTCCAGATCGGAGAACTTAGACAATTCCTCAACCTAATTTCAGATTATCCAAATTCCAACCAATAACAGTACCTTAGAAGATGAAGGGTGAAGTGCACAGAGAGAGATGGGGAGAGAAGATGAAGGAAGGAGGAGAAGGGATCCAAGTTCCAACATGCACAGATAGAGAATTTAAGTTTTGTTATTATTATCATTAATTAATAATTAATTGTGCTTAGGTCGCTTAAAAGAAAACTTAAATTTTGAATATTTCCACTTGTGATTTAATACCTGGATGTCGAGAGAAACTTCGATACAACGGATGTATATCTTACATGATACATCTAACCAATTACAGATGTGTATCTCGCCACGTAGGATGTATCATGTACGATGTACATCTAATGTGCCTAAAGTTTTCTCCCACAACATGGAAAGATACAACTATACATCGTACACGGTACCTCCTACATGGCGTGATGCAAGTGTGCTATTGATCAAATGTACCACGTAAGATATACATCTGATGTATTTAAATTTCTTGCGAATGTCTTACAACGTAGGTGTATAGAACCATCCTATTAAAGACTTTCTCGTTCCCATATCATGCCATATGTATCCTATCATACGCACACATAAAAGGAGATTATTGAAAAAACTGTATGGGCCTCACATACAAGGAGCTCATTGTTAATAGATTTTCACAATAATCTCCCGTATGTATATAACTGATAATCCACGTATACATTTGTCGGGAGATCATTTGTGCTAGGTTTCAATTTCAATTGGACATCACGAATTCAGGCCGTAGATTTATTAACTAGGCAAAATGAATATCCTTAAGCATCATTGTTCAGATCTATTTCTAATAAAGAAGAGTTGTTAAGAATGAGCTTGTTTTTAATCTTTATTTTATGTGTGTTCATTTCACAAACACTCGTTGAAGGTTTTTAAGTTTCAGTATTGATAATAAAAATTCAAAAAAAATCAATAAATGTAACTCACATTACAAAGCTCATGCCAACAAACCATTTCTGTTTTTAAATATAAAATGATGATCGTGCTGGGGAAATTCAGGATTTGTATAGAAAATATAATTTCCAATAATCAACTAAATTGAAAAATAAGAATTGACAATAAAATAGAACTCAGGCAAATTAACCAATAGAATGGTAGAGGAAAAATTTAGACGCTATTTTTAAGGAGAGTCATGTCAACATTACTGTCTTAAAGTCGTATTCACCTCCCTTCGTGTAGGTACTATTGGCTCATAAGGCCCCAAGATAAAACCTTTAAGCTCACAGCGGAACATGATCTCAAGGAGAAAATCAAACATGCCTTCTTATTGGAGTTGCCCATATAAAATAGAGTATAAAACAAGTTAACAAGATAAAATAGTTTATCTCAGTCTCAAGTTTTGGAATTATCAAGAGATTAGCATTTTCAAGTATATCATCTCATGTCTCCAACACTCTTTATATAGTTAGGAATGGTAAATTCTACAATAACACAAATTAATAGACGCGATTATCCACCTTACAACAATATATATGAGATGGAAGTTACAAATTTTCTTTTTTTTTTTGGGTTGAATTACAAAGGATTGGAAAAATGTGACTGTGACTTGGATGTTATTAGACCACATGAGTCTTGGCGTTGTAAAGTTATATATAACAAGAAAATAGAGGTTACAATAGTTAAGATAAAATAGTGGTTAATTTATATTGAGAGTTACAAGATTTTAATTACAGTGTGTCCACTTAAATTCCTACTTTTATGTTATTTGATTGATTTTTTTTCCATAAAAACATCTACCGCATTTTGGTTAGGTAACCACATTTTTTTAAAAATAAGGAAAACGTTTTCCTATGGGATGCTGTAGGTTTTTTGTTTTCTAAGTAATTCACAATTTTTCTTAGGAATTTCACTTTAGTCAAATGCTTTGCAATTTATTTTCTATGAGATTCAATTACTCATAATTCAATTGAGAAAAAAATATATATTTTTTCCAAATAAATTACATGCTTGTAATCAAACTTACCCTAAGTTTCAAGGTGTAAAATAATAATTATAATAATAATAAGATCTTAAAGTTTTATTTTAAAATTTGTTCCAACAGATCAAACTAATTACTTCTACTTTATTTTATTACTAGATTTTCACATGTGCGTTGCACAAGTTGAGTCTTAGAGAATTTCATAGATAAAATGTAGCTTAATTATATTTATTAGAGTTGATGTCACAAAGAAACTAAAATGTACAACATGTTACATGCATTATATGTTGTCTAATAGTATGTAATGAATTTTCTATTTTTTATTTTAATTATTTCCAAGAACAAGTGTCAGCTGTATCGAACTCACATTACATATGTTTATGTAAAGAAAATTAATAATGTAGATTGTATTCATGAGACTTCATTAGGATAATAAGAACATATAGATATTTCACATATACAATTAGGAGAAGCAATTGAAACATATTTCATTAGTAATGTGTACTGAACAAATAAAATTAAGATTAAAATTTGCTGATTAATAAAATCTAGTGTTACGGGTCTCTGTTACAGGATTTGATTCCTCATTATGCGCAATATATATCAAGAACAACGAATTATTAGTTAAATTTCAAATTGGTATTACCAAATGTATCCATCTCCTACAATTTACGGTAAGATAATTGAAATCTAAGACCATTAAGAAACATCACATAATAGAAAGGTTATGGTATGTGTAATATTTAGCAATATAAATACTAAAGAAATATGTACAAATATCCCTTGAACCCATAGCAAAATAACCAAATATTTATCGGTTTGAAATAATAGTAGAACACAGTAAGAAAAATATAATTGTATCAAGAGTTATAAAAAAGTACGTTTAAAAAAACAATTATTTTCACTATTTGAAATCATAAAAATGGAAATAGTTTACAGAACAAACAGTCATGGAGGATATTATTGTCTCCTACTAATCAATCATTTTTTTTCCAGACTAATTAATTCTTGGGAGATTTCCACAAAAAGTGAAAAGTAACTGTATATTGATAAAAGTAGCAATATATGTGTGTGTGTGTGTCTGCATATAGCAATGGTCAACTCCTAAATGGGCCTAGTTTCCAAACTTCCTTTTCTATATCATTTGAAATTGATTAAGAGTTCGAGAGTTTCACTCAACTACCGTCTACCAATTTTAAGGTTTGTTAACTTAGTGATAAAGTCAATAAATTCGAGACAAATCTGAGTGGACGGGATATATATGCTTTAAGGTCGTTCACTGCATAAAAAATCAAAAACATATAATTAACACAATTTATAAAACAATTGTATAGAAGATATTAATTTATGTAGAGAGTCGAGTGGTAAAAAATTGAATTGATGGAGCGAAATGGATGTAAGCAGTGATATGACAGAAAATGAGGATCAAGAGTCTTTGGAAAAGTATGTGGTATTATCATATGGGTTAATTTCACAAATGGTCCCAACCTTTTTACTTATTATCAGTTGAGCCTCTAATCTTTTGTTTTCAATGTCATAGATCTCTAACCTTTTATAAATTCAACTCATATGGTCTTTTATGACATTTTTACCCATGCTTTTAAATAAAAACAAATAAATTAAAAATCTAAAAAATAATTACCCTTTTTAAATAGTTTTCTGATTTAAAAAAATGGACACTAATAAAATTACTTAATAAACGTTTTAGTTATTTTAATCTTTTGCCTTACGTACACCACATTTTTTTCTTTCTTTCATTCTTCCTCATGTTTTTAACAAAGAACCTAAATTGATCAGCAATTTGATAGTTTATGAAAGAAATGTGAGAAAGCTACTTTGGGCACACTAGTCAAAAAAAAAAAAAAACCGACACACTAGCCACTTTCATCGTCGGACAAGAAAAAACTAATTTACTTTCCAATTCCTTTTCATCTTTAGAACTACATATTCGGCAAATATTATCATGGACTAAATATGTAAGCAAAATGAGTGTGCAAAAATGGGTTAAATTGAATTGTTTAGTTGTGAGCATCAAAGTCTTATTTATATAGGCTTGCGGTTTCATCTTATATAGTCAAATAACCAATCTTTATTTGATCAAATAACCAGTCTTTATCTGATATATCAAACTGACCACTGAATTAAGTGCTCTAAGGTCAATTTGCAATGAAAATCCTCCGCCCAATTCTTTTTGGAAAAAAGAAAAACGAAAAAAGAAAAGAAAGTAATATGAGTGGCGTTCCTGGTAATTTTGTTGGGGTTTACGGGGTGACATTCGGTGGCGGAAAGCAGTCGTGTTGTATGCAACCGTTTAACTTTTTGTTCTTTTTATTTTTAATTTTCATTAAGTTATGACTAAATTGGTAAATCACTTATGGTGTATGTATAACCGCCCCTAGTGGTAATATATAACCACCCTTTTACTATTCCAAATATATGAAAAATTACCAAAAACCCCATTCACTAACCAAATTCTCAAGTGTCTCAGTTCATCAAACGAGAGAATGACTGTGTATGGCACCATATGGTGCTACACGAGGCACACCACATGATTATTGTGACATTCTAATTCTTTGATCCATCCATTTTACGAATAGGTTAAAAATATAATGACCAAATTAAATGTGCACACAAAATTTAGAATTAAAGTGGAAACAAGAATTATATTATAAAAAAAAGGAAATGAAAAGCTCCAGAATTCTCGTGTAATTGGGCCCATCCCAATATTATATATATATATATAGATAAGATACACCAACTCAATCAAACAAACAAAACAAGGAAAAAAAGAAAAGAAAGAAAGAAGAGAAAGGGGCCGAAGCTTTCCGCAAGTTTGGAGAAAAAAAATTGTCTTATTTCTTTTCTTGGAAAGGAAAAGAAAGCCAATCACAGGAGTAAACTAGTAAGTATTCTTTGTCTTCAACCTTTGAATTTATATAAATTAAAGAATATGGGTTTTATGAAAATTTTAGAAATATTTAAAATTAGGCTATAATTTTATTTAATACATATTTTAAAGGCATCAAATAGTTACTAGATTATGAAACTTGAATTTCTTGATGTTATTGTAAAAATTTATGGTGGATGATGTAAGATGGGAATTTATATGGTGGAATAAGTTGAGATTATTACATAAGTTAGTATTGTGGGTTCAAAGAGTAGTATTGTATTGTGGTAATAGACAAATTTGATGTTGCTGAAATTCAATGAAAGAAATTAATAAATTAATATTTAATAATAAATGTGGAAATTTATTTAAGCCTAAAAACTAATGTTTAAAGATTAAGAATTAGTGTTATTTGTTATTTTATTAAGCATTAAATCAATATGTCGTTATGGAAATTTAAGGTTCTTGGTGTCATATTATGAAATTATGGTGACTAGTAATAAGATGAAATTTTAAGTGGGAGAATAAGTTGAAGTTATATATATATATAAGTTGGTATTATGACTTTATGGCATAATAGCAAGGTAATTGAGGACTTTAATGAAAGTTAGAATGGATATGTAAGTAATGAATGTCATAATATTTAATGACAAATGGGGAATTGGTTAAAGACAAAGAGTTAGTATTTAAAAGTGAAAAATTAGTGTTAATTTAATAGATATTAGACTTTAACATATGATATTATTACAATTTGTTTTAGATGGGATAAAATCTAAGATAATTATAAAAGGAAATAATTATATGTCAAATTGGAGAATAAAGAAATATTGGGAACTTAATGGAATAGAGAAAAACACAAATTTTATGTTGTTAAAAGAAAATTCATGTTGATAAAAATTTGTTTAACTACAAGATTTCTAACTAGTAAATCAAATTACAAAGAAATAAATGAGAACAATTATAAGTAGAAAAGTGTAGTCTAAAAGGAGACTCATATTGACACCATTTATTGAACTAGAAAATGAGGGTTTAGGTAGGTTAAAAGAATAGAAAATTTATATTATGTAAATATGTTTCATTTTGCTACACATAGTGTTTTAGAAAATTTCACCCTTCAGAAAGAAATAAAGGAAATGAAGTTAATAAAAGTTAAAGAAAAGAGTAAATAACATGGATTTTTAATTAAATTGCTCATGTTCTATTTCAGGAGACACGGAAGAAGTTGCAAAAGCATATCAACCGAGTTAAATCACATATATATAGCCAGTGAGTGGAGACTTTCCTTTTCTATTTTTTTCCTTAATAAAAATTATTATGCTTTGATTCCACGTGAATTTGCAATGTCTATGATTATAATGTATTTCAATGAAATTTCCCAAAGGATGATATTTTCTTAAGAAAGTTTGTTATGCATCTTATATGAAATGATGATTCATACTTTTTAGAGAAAAGTTTCTATTTAAAATATGATTTTATAATGCATGAAAACCCCAAATTTGTATCCGATGTCATGATAAGCCGCCTATGGGCGAAGAGGCCTATGACTCAAGCTGACCAAATGAACACCGCACAGGCGAAGGGGCCTATGTGCTAGCTATAGCTCAAGCTGTTTAATTGTGCCGCCTAGGGCTAAGAGGTCATAAGGTACCTATAGCCTAAGCTGACCGTCTACGCGCGTATGACTTGATATCATGATTATGGGATGTTGGATACACTTTGGGAAAAAAAACTCTATGATAGTATTGAAATGAAACGATTTTATGATATTCTAGCGTTGCAATGACTTTATAAATATTTGATCCCATACGAATTTCTTATGATTTCCTTGGACGAATAAAAAGTGACAAAAGTGTTCTATTTAAAAGTATAACAGTTTTTTTAGCACTCCACTCACTGGGCGTTAATACTCACGAAAATACTTTTCAATGTTTTCGCTTTCAGGTATTAACTGAAGTTTGAGCAACACTTGAAATCCATTCTGGAGACGAGTCTTTTGACAAGGTCGGCATGATCAACTAGAAATGTAACAAAGAAATGTGTTTTGATGTGGTAAAATACATTTTGATATGTTGACATGCTTATGTATATTAAGAAGAAAAGAATAAGGCTAATATACTTTTAAATTTATATCTCTATGTAGAATTCGTTATGTTATGATACATATTGACTTGGTGTGTTGTGGCGGTTGGTTGGGGTTTTGAATTGTGTTGGAATATGGGTTTGGTGCAATTTTTGTCATGCAGGGTGGTTTATTCGTAAAATAGGGGAGATGCTGCCAAACTTTTTAGGAAATTTTAACAAGTAAACGAGCCTAGGCGGTGAATTCTAACTTCTAGCTAGAATTTATCGTCGGCGCACGTCACATTTTTAGTATATTAAAGATACTAGAGGTGGAGCGTGTCAATTATAGTTTCTCATATGACATGTCCCAATGAACACTACATAGCTAGTTAGATAGCACTATAAAAAGGATTATATATGCTAATGGTTCTCCTTGCACCCCAAAGGTGACTCCATCATCGGGTTAGCTCCAGTACATTCTCAATAAGATAACTCAGTTGCCTTTGTGTCTACTTCACAATATGCCTTGCGGATAGCCAGCAGATATATATAACTTGATTTCCCACCTATATACAGCTAGAATATGTATGGATTCTCATTCCCCCTTAACTTGAAGTTGGCTTCTTGAATGAATTTATAAGTTAATTGTTAAAGATTGGTCCCTATCGATGTCAACTGTCGCCATCAACAAATGCAACGGCGCTAAAACTTGACACCATGCAGCTGTGTTTTTTGCGGCAAAAATTTTAGAATGAGCACACACGAATGGAGCACTCCCGTTTTAATTTGTGGTGGAAGATAGAGTAATATGGAATTAGGGAATTTTTTGGATGGTAGATTGATAATTGATCAAGTGTAAAGGTGAGAGTGCGTATGTCAAATTTTGATTTAGAAGACAGTAACTAACGAAAAAGTGACAGTTTGTGGTTGTCACTTCAATCATTTCATCATAAATTAATTAACAAACTATTATAACTAATTAAAATTGCTTACATGTAGGACTCTAATTCGAAAAATTAATTTAACTTTCAAGCTTACATATAGAGCAAAAATGATCTCCCGCCAAATACGTGACACAAAAATGTATTGATCATGCATGGATCATATTTTAGTTCGATAGATACTTCATTAAAGAGACAAAATTTAAACCAATTAATAAAACCTAGATGCAAATGTATTTACACAAAAATGAGACAAAGAGAGGTCCTTTATTGATTCCAAAGGAGACACACCTTACCAAGTGGATATACATTTACATGGAAGTCAAAGAAAAATGTAGAATATCGAGAAGCAATTTTGATTAATTTATAAAAACCCTAAACTTCAGCAGTACTCACCTCTCTTCTTTTATAGTTATTGTTATTAGGTAACAAAACTAATTAGACTTAGGAGTTAATCATGTCCAAAGGGGAAGTTCTGATTACTTTTTTGTTTCTTCTTATGACAGTTAATCGTCTAATTAATGCCCACTTTTAATTTCCACAAGTTAGTTGCAAATTAATGGCTTTTGGTTAATTGTTAATATATTTTAATTTGTTAAGCTTGAGTGGTAAGAGATTGGCCGCTTATATTGTTTGATTTTCATCGTAATTTGAAGAAATTGTATATAATGAAGTGAAATGAATATGGTGGAGTTTAATAGAAATTTGAAATATATGATGATTTTAGTTATGTAGTTATTGATAAATTAATCAAGCACAAGTAAAATCAATATGAAAACTGTAATGAGAATCAAATGCATATAACCAAGTGAGTGGTAAAGGTGGTATCTAGCTTAAGCCTTCTTAGCATGTTTCATTTCAATATAATCCATATTGAGAAGTACATATATATACTACGAAAATACTATTTGTAATATAAAAGGTCATATATATTATGGTTATCACACAATTGTTTACGTACACAATGAACACTTGTCAAGAATATGATATTTCTTATCCGTGCATATATATATATATATATATATATTCATAAACAACATGAACTCTCATCATAATTTTGAACTATGTAAATCATATAGTGTCAATTATTTGGTTAATAATTATGTTAATTATGTTGATTCAATAAAATATCTCCCATCCTGTACCCCAAACTGCCTATAAATATGGAACAAGGAGTTGTTTCTTTCTTATTCACAATCTAACATCCTCATAATAATAAAAGAACAATGGCATTACACAAGATCTTCATTATCCTTCTTCTTTGTTTCCTAACCTTGTCTCTCATCGTCCCCTCCCACGCCCAAAACTCGGCCCAAGACTACGTTAACTCTCACAACACGCCCCGTGGCCAAGTGGGCGTAGGGACCGTGACATGGAACACAACACTTGAAACCTATGCGCTAAACTACGCCAATCAAAGAAAGGGCGATTGCAATCTCGTCCACTCCAATGGTCCCTACGGTGAAAACCTAGCAAAGGGGAGTTCTTCCTCTTTCACGGGCGTGGCGGCCGTGAACTTGTGGGTTGCGGAGAAGCAGTACTATAATTACGCTTCCAACACATGCGCCACGGGACAGCAATGTGGGCATTACACGCAGGTTGTCTGGAGGGATTCTGTCCGAATCGGATGTGCTAGAGTTCAGTGTAACAATGGATGGTATTTTGTCATTTGTAGTTATGATTATCCTGGTAATTGGGAGGGAGAGTGGCCTTATTAGAACAGTAGTTCTTTTTACAACTGTTTTAGCCAAATAATAAGCTGCTGGATGGAGCAGTAATGGCTATATATATATATACTTCAAATTATAATAAAAGTAGATCACAGATCAAATTATAATTTGTTTTGGGGTCCGATCGATGTAACATATGATATATGAATTATAATGAGGCTGTTTAGAGGTAGGGATTTCCTCCGTGAACAAGTGCTGATTGCTGAAAGCTTCTGGTTCATACACTGAAAGGAAAGGAATATATATTGTGTCACATGAATGAAGTCTACTTGTTTTTTCTATCTTTCAACGCCTAATTATGCAGTGGGTAATTTATACTGTATTATTATGCGCAGCTTTAATTTGGTATGTAAAAGAAATGGGTAATGAATGAAAAACAAAGAAATATTATACAAACGTTGCCCTACATGCAGGATCACTAACGAGTATATGGTCATTAATAGCTAAAACATTCCTAGTGACAAAATTTCACATGGTTCATTTTTTTAACTATATATTATTGAATATTTGATGCAAATTAATATGGTTTGTGATCAACAATGCCAAAAAGATCTTTATTGCCATCCCGGCCGATGTGGTAGCATTTGCCGTATGTGTCTCTTCTTTGTTGTTACATGTAATCGATATGTACAAAATTAAGTATCATGCGTTGGTAGACAGTAACGATCTCCCGCCAGATATATAGGGTGACTATCCTACTATACACACACATAGTAGGAGATTATTAATTGTGACAACTATGTGAGCCCCTACATACAAAATCCCACTGTGTGTTGATTTCCCCAATAATCTCTTGTCATGTATACGTATGGTGGGATAGTCCGGCCAAACATTTTCGAGAGATTATATTCAAATTTTCAATATGCATTTCAGATTCACTCCGATATCGAGTGTTGGCTCCACCCTTGTTCGATGTATCCTATGAAGAGAGAACAAAAACATACCCAGCCAAAGAGGCTGGGGGCTGTATCACCCAGCTTGGGTGATTGTTTGGTTCTTTTTACGGAAGATTCATGTATGGCTAAGAATAAGATATATAGGACGTAGCTAATCACGTGGGAACATGACATTAAATTTTCGATCCAAAATAAGTTCAAATTATTGGTAGTACTATTTATCTCTAGTTTAGTTGGCATTTTTATATTGGAGGATAGTATAATAATAAAGACATGGAGATATTCATCTATTTAATATCTAATAAAAAAATGCCAACTAGACGATAGACGATCTCCGGTACAAATAGCATTCATTATTGAAATTGTTCGTCAAGAATTTCAGTTTCGGGCAGCTGCCGATCATGTGCATGGACCGGATATGTTCATCTTGGGCAGATGATGGGGAAAGTTATTTGTGATCTTTAGATAGAGGATTCCGATCGACGCTACAATCGTAATAAGAGAAAGATCAGAATTTGATCGATAAATATATCATTATCGCGGCATGGTCTTTTGTGATGCATCGGAAAAGGATGATCAGCCCCTATAGCTAACTTCTAATTATGTATAATAATAACTTGATAACTTGTAGCTAGTGATTTTTTGCCTCCACTCTTCTTCTCGTTTTCTCTTTAGTTACAACTTAACGATTTGTTCAGACTGTGTCCCTCTTTGAATTTTTTTTTTTTTTTTAAATCAACCATGTATATTGAATTATTTTAGTTAATCTAATAATTAATTAACTCCCGTTTTTTCTTAAAGGGAAAAAAAGTAATAATTAGTAATGCTAATACGCCTACAAGAGGGGCACCAGGCAAGATCAGTGTACAGAAAATGGGTTCGGATCAGTAGATTGCCATGGAAAGACCACGAACAGGCACTCAAAACAACCCAAAGACGGGATCAGGAAAGATCGAATAAAAATTGGTTTCAGATATGTAAAAACCCGAAAATTTGGAAAATTAATAGATTCCACCTCTTTTTTTTTTAAGTAAAGGTTTGACATTTTTAACATAACATAAAATCATAGAAAAATAATATAATTTACTTTTTTTTCTAGCCCATTTAACCGTCTCATGTCAAAAATAAAAACATTTACCAAAACACCAATGGTTTGAAGAGTAAAAAATGATGAAACCTATTAAGAAAGCTTATTAATTTCAATTACAATTTTAACTTAGTGTTTATAATACTATTCATTAAACCAAAAATAAGAACAAAAATATATAAATATATAATAAACGGGCAGTATATGAATTACCCATACTGACCTGTCCATGGTTTAAGTGGGGATATGATGGGTATGATGGGAGAAAAGAAATTTTTTATAGGTAGGGTAGTATAGCACACTCGATCCCAACCTGACCTATTGACATCCTTTGATAACTGCTCCAATTTTTCAAACATTAATATTAGGAATTATTTGCAAATAATACATAGAAAATCTGGACGATTTTTTTATATTATAATTAAGGAATTGTATGTGAGGTGAATCGAACTCTGAATCAAATGTTTGAAAGTTAACTAAGATGTTATTAGACCATGTACATCAGTCTTGGTAAAGTCTGGATGAAACTTGACTAGTAAACAAAGGGAAAAAAAAAACAAAGAAAAGAAAAATATAAAGAGACTTCAGGAATACGTATGTATACTCTTGCTTTTATAGTAAATTGAATACATGCAAAACAAATCTTAATCTAATAATTCATGTCCAAAGGGGAAGTTTTCATGACTTTAAAGGTTGCTTAAAACTGTATAGCCCATATATAATTGTCCCTTTAAAACTTCCACAAGTTACTTACAAATTGCCTGAAGTTAACCGACCCGACGTCTCTCACTTGCTATAAATATCCAATAAGAATTCATCTTTTCTCATCCAAAAATCTAAACTCTCTCATTACACAATATGGCATATATATTTGCTCAATTTCCACTTGTTTCTAATGAGTTTCTTAATTACCTTATCTCTTGCCGTCCTCTCTCGCACCCAAAGCTCGGCGCAAGACTACGTGAATGCGCACAACACACCATGAACCCAAGTGGGCGTAGGTTCGGTGACATGGAACATGACTCTCGTGACCTACGCGCAAAACTACGCCAATCAAAGAATTGGCGATTGCAATCTTGTCCACTCCAATGGTCCCTAGGGTGAAAACTTGGCCAAGGGAAGCGCTTCCTCCTTCACAGGCACGTCCGCGGTTAACTTGTAGGTTGCAGAGAAACAGTATTATGATTACAATTCCAACACATGCACTACCGGACAACAATGTGGGCATTACACGCATGCAGGTTGTCTGGAGGACTTCCGTCCGCATTGGTTGTGCTAGGGTTCAGTGAAATAATGGCTGGTATTTTGTTATTTGCAGTTATAATCCTCCCGGTAATTGGGTGGGGCAGAAGCCTTCCTAGAACGGTTTCTTTCTATAAACGTGTTTGGCATTCAGTACTGGAGAAGATTGGAAATACAAGCCTAGAATAAGATTTGGGCTTTGTTTAAAGTCCGTTTCAGTACTCGTCTACCAAATATGCTATAAATAGTAGAATACACTACATTATAATAATTATAATGGAATAAGCAGCTGAATATGCAGCAGAAGTTATGAAGATTTCAAAAGTTAATAAAAATATAACGGTCTACATTGATCAGAGAGTTTCATTTTGAGTACCGATGATCACAAGATACAGTGGCTGCATCGAGTGCTTGCTATATTTTGGTATGATATGAAACCATGTATGAAAAATAAGGGTTTATCTTGAAGTATGATTGCCCTATATATTTGCCTCCATGAATGGATGGCAACTATCAAGGCTGTTTGCAGATTTAATAGGATTTATTGATTATGTTGGCATGTTATTCAGCTTTGGTATATAAAATAATATAATTAGTCAATTGAATAATTATAGATGAAATTCCACATTCTCCCACAATTTGATGGTTGAAAGAAAATCTCATCTTTTTACAATTCAAACATGTTTGTCATGAGCATAAAAAATGAAAATGTTAATGTAATCCTTTTTTTCTTGACTGTATAATGATCATTTTGCACGATAGATTTTTGTTTTGGGGAAAATTTTAAAATAATTCAGGAGCACGGGTACTCTTAACTAATAAAAATAGATAGATATATATAGGAGAGTGTCAATTATTAAACAACTACTAATTGGATCCGTTTAGCTGCTTGTATTAATTATCTTAGTGTACCAAACTCAATACTATTGTTGAAGTATTAACATTTCATTAGTCAAAATGGTGAATGCCTAAATTAATGTTGTGTGTGTAATTTTGATGGGAAATGGTAATACGTAGCCCCAAGAAAATATGAAGTAGAGTTGTTGTTCATCATTCATGGGATACGGCCAATTGATATATGTTAAATTATTATTATTATTATTATTATTATTATTATAAAACTAAAATCAACCATTTTGTATTATTATTATTACTACTACTACTATTATTATTATTCATCAGCAAACACTATCGGTTAAGGTCACCGAGCATAGTTTCTGCCTATTCTTATTGTCTTATTGATAAATGATATATATGATTTGAATAGGCATATAAACCTTGCACCATGTTTGGCTATAAATTAAAAATACCTCGAATTTATCAACCAATTTAAATTTCAACTTTTTGACACATAGTAACACCATATTTAACCACATATTTGATTTGACCTGAACTCTTACATCATTTTAATCATTACCTCCATATGGCACAATAAAATCTCAACACCTATATAAAATTTGAATTTTAAACTCATTTAAATTCCTACTTTGTTTTAAATGGTTACCAAACAAAGCACGGTTTATATGTTTCTATCTTAGTTTATTATTAGTAATTAAATTTTCAGAGTTACAGAAAATCAAAATTAATATTAAAAACGTTCTAGTAACTATTTTCCAACCCCTAGAAAATCATCATTTTCAAAATAAATGCACTTTATGAGAATTTATTATCCCAAACAGAAAACACACAACAAATATCTCTTAGCGGATCATAAGTCTTCAATTAGCTCTAGTTGACTCATGTTTGCGCCGTGCAAATTGAAAGCGTTGGCAAACTTGGCCTGAGCCACGAGGTGCTTGTCGGCCAATCACATTGCTGGGCCAAGTTTATAAAGGGAAAATAGGAAGAAAAGAAAAAGAGAGCACTCAAAATAGCTTGATCGCATGGTCTCTTCTAACACAAGTTAATCTCTTCTCCGCCATATAAGATCAAGATGCTCTTTAATTAATTTATTTATTTATTGCTTAATTACAACAAATAAATGCAAAAGAATAAACAAATTCTAATTATAATTTCAGTATTTAGTAAGCAAACACTCCTTTGGCAGATTATTCTGAAACCTTTGGTAATCCAGGCAATAATCATATGTCAGATGATATTTCCTAACCCATTTGAACAGCCTCCTCTGTGCCCATGTCAAAGTACTAGATATATCATTATTCCACCAATTTGTAGGACTACTTGCCCCACAAACACTGGGATTCCCTTTCCAAATGCATGCATCAATTTTAGGGCTCTTGAATGAGGCAGCAAAGGGTCCTTTGGACCAATCAATCTTCGTTTTTCCACCATTTGTGGCCCAATCACTCCCATCCTATATGCTCATCTGTAAACTCATTGGCTGAAATTTTGGGAATGCCATTCCCTTTTCTTCATGGTTTCTGTATGTTCTTATGGGAACCCAATCCACCATGAATCTGCAAGAACCAAGAAATTTAATTACATATATACACAGAAATTATCCAAAACCAGATGGCTGATTTTCACAAGGATCCAACGTCACAGTGTGCGGCGAAATTGAATTTTGTTAATGTTAATTTGGTGGCAAAGTGAGACGTGTTTCTTTTTTATGGGGACACGTCATGTGGTCAGTTCCTTGTGAAACTAGCGGCCTATTTCTAGATCATTTTCAAGAATATACATTTCCTGCCTTGCTTCACAGGAAATCCCTTTTCTGCATGAATGGTTTATGTATTTTCAAGAAACTAAATGAAAATGTTGGATAATGGCTTACACAATCTGGTGTGGGTTCCATAGTATGGAATACGTAAGGAAGTCCTTTGTGGGAATACGTATGGAAGTCCTTTGTGGGATCAAACCACAGTTTAATTCTTTGCTCTCTTCCATCGTACCCATTTGCATAAACATTTGTTTGAAGAGTGTAAGGCTGGCCAGGTACATTTCCCAGGAACTCAAAGTCGACCTCATCGCGATTTGGTTGACCCGATGCCAACTGGATGACAACAATTTTTGTAATTGAAATCACTAACCACACCACCAAAATTTGAACATTTCCAGCACTATATAGTTGAATATACCCAGTAAACTTTAAGTTACATAGAAGGCCACAACAGTTCCGGCTGAGTAATCTGGTATCAGTTTAATTTTCATGTCAAACTGGCCAAACAAGAACATGTCATTTGGACCAAAACCCGAACCTGGAGAAGATTGGGGGAAAAAAATTGGTAAACCGACATGTTTAAGCTTCAATATTGTGCTACCCATTTGTACAAATATATACTAACAAGTTAAGGTTTTAGACAAGCTTGTTCAAATGCAAGCTTTCTTCTGCACGCGCATATTGAAATAGCTTTAATTTAATAGCAGGAGTTTCTTCAAAATTGTCATGCAGCATACTGGCATATACGTACCTGAATCCTTGTCAAGTTTCAAGCTTCTGGTGCCACCATCTGCAGATGTATTTACATGGCTAGGAGCCCATGTCACGAAGAAATCCTTGTTAAAATCTCCGGTCGAAACAAGAGAAGCTGATGAATTTTGAATCAAACTAATACACAAAATTCCAATCAAGACTGAAAATCTAGAAAAGTTGTTCATATTTTCTCTAATTCTTTTTTTTTTTTTTAATATGGGATTGGTATCAGATGTTGAGGAGAGGCTATATATATATAGGTGGAAAATTTAATATGAAGAGAACCAGTAAGAGTTTTGTTTAAACATTAGGAAGCAAAGGAATTAGGAATATCAGCTGGCTGTTAGAATCTCATATATATATATATATATATATATATATAAAATTCATATTTAGATTTGCTTGGAGAACCGTTAGGATCCATAATGATAGTGATCAACCAAATTATAACCATGTTTCAACCTACGCAAATCTAACTTTCTCGACCCATGTCACGTTAATGATAATAATTTTTTCTCTATAAATTTCATATGGTTTTTATACTTCCACCTAACCTCCACAGGGTTAGGATTCCCCGAACATATTTTTATTAATCTAAAAGAAAATCGTGGATTATCAATGTATCCTAATAATAATAATAAATTAAAATTGATTTAATTTCATATTTGTTTGATAGATTACAATATAATTATTCTATGAATTATAAGGAGAATATATATATTCCAAGCTTTTGGCATACACCATGCTTTTTTTTCCCCTCTTAGAGGACATTCCAGTTTCCACAAAACATATTCCAATTAATATTACCACAAAAGTGCAAGAAAAGTGCAAGGTGACAAAGAGAGGAGTGCTTACCCTTTTTTAATAGCTTGCTTTCCAGGAAGTCTTCAATTTTTAAGCATTCTTTACAAGTCTTCTTCAACTATTCTTTTCCTCTTTTTCTCTTCTTCCTCAACAGCAATATTATTATATGATGATTAATACTAAATTAATTAGGTTCAGTTTGACATTGGTACTAATTATTATAAATTAACATCTTTCTTTTATTATGTGACGTCATTTTATTCGATTATTATATATTGACAAGTCAATAATTACAATATAGAATGTACGCAACAACATATTAGACAAAAAAAAAGTTAGAATGCGTGTCGGTTTGTTCAAAAAGCGACAAAGAAAAAACGGTGGCATTTTTGAAAATTTTGATTAAGCAATACACGTCGATTGTAATTAGAAACGACTTGTATTGACTTCAGGCGTCGATTGCTCCATTGCAACCGATGCGTATTCTTCTACCAGCTAAACTATATATACACATCGAAACCGACATGTATTGTTTGTTTACAGGCATCGGTTAGTACACTAATTCAAAAACATAAGTCGCTTATAGAAATATACCTAACAAATAGAAACTAAAGCCCCAATTCATTTTCTTTTCCTAGCTCCAAAATCTGGCGCCTGCAATTTAATCTACAGTCACTGCAACCATTTTCGACAGTGACATTTCCGATGCCTTGAAGTCCACCATTTCCGCCGTGACATTTTGTATGATGTATGTAATTTCTAAGGCATTGTTTGTTAGATATATTTATACATTGTTATGGATACAAAAGATTTTGTTAGAATTCATGAATTTGTAAGATTTTTATAAAAGTTGAACAAATGTTGCACTACACTACACATGTTCGGTAAAATGCCTCATAAAGATTTTTTTTTGAAACTGATGCATTGCTTAGAGAGATTGATAATTAAAATTCACTACGAAAAAATACCCCATTAGCGACGGAAATTTTGCGATGGATGCATATCCGTTGCAAACTTCCGACGGAACCATCGAAACTTTGAGATGGGCAGAAATCCCTCAGAAATTTCCGATGAAAAATTTTTCCGTCAGAAATTTCCGACGGACTCAAACGGACTGTCAGAATTTTCGACGATGCCCTTTGACCGTCGGAAATTTCCAACGGTAGCGTTCGTGCTATTGGAAATTTCTGACGGCACGAGCCCTGTCGTCGAAAACTACCGAACGCTTGAGGATGCCATCGGAAATTTCCAACAGATTTTGTGACCAAATTTATGCTTTAATTATCCCTCTACTATCGCATATGCCCATTTTATCAAATAATATGCATGTTTGACAAATCATTTATAAAAAAATGTAATATGTAAAATAAATTTTTTATAAATAGAATAGAAAATTTTAGTAGACAGCCTTTTCAAATTTTTTTTTTGTTTTAATTAAAACAATGAATATTACAGTATAGAAAACTAGTATAAAAAAACATTACATTGTTGACACAAACAAATAAAATTTAGAGTATAACATATATTTAAATATATAATAAAAGTAATATTAAATACTAGATATGTTTAAAAGAAAAGTTCATTATTTTTAAATTAACAAAACTACTAGAATATTTAAATATTCTAGTATACTTTATATATAAAGTATATTGTATACTTTATATAAAGTTATAATATTTACATACTTT
>CAVNYN010285682.1:0-16022 GCA_963692815.1 Nyctanthes arbor-tristis | reverse complement strand
AGAAAAACTCACAAGATGCTAAGCTCGCAAATTTTTCTCTCAAAGATTCAAGTCACTCTTGTACCTAAAAGAAGGAGAAAACACATCTATTTATAAGCTTTGTTTACTTGGAAGATAAGATAATTCCTTCTAGGATTTGGATTCCTTTTCCTCCAAGAACTCTTCTTTTTCCCTTTTCTTTTTCCTTTTCAACTTTGGATTATTTTTGACAACAAACCCAACACCGTACACCGGTTTCTACATCGTTCTGAACTTGCGGAGGCGGAGGAGAACGTACAGCTGGTGGTGTCCAACTCGGATATGATGAATATCTTCTTCTCCTCCTCCTGAAGCACAAGAATCCAGAGTCACACTCACACCATGAACAAAGAAACCTGGTCCATACGGAAAGAACGATCGCGACTATCACGGAGAAGAAAACCCAGAAAACTATTGTACCGGCTTTCATCAACTCAATCGCGGTTTAATGTGACATCTTACGTTCGATGCAGAAGAGTGCTTAAAGATGTTGTATAGTCAAATGTAATTAACGAAGTCAACAATTAGAGGTCAACTGTCGTGTGTACATATTATTTGGGTGTAGCAATGTGGCGTTGAAATAGAGTTACATATAATTATTCCTGGAATTTGCTTAAACTTTTCTTTTTTAAATTGGAGTAGTCTTTGGATAATTGCCTCGATAGTTGACTTGTGGCTTTTTTTAATACACTATTATTATTATTATTATTATTATTATTATTGAGAGTTATACTCTTATTCAATTAATTACCTATTTGGCGCGTATATAATATAATATAATATAATAATTGACATAAATAAAGATTCATGCTATGCGCTCGGGCATTGACATGGTTAGTTATGAAAATTTTCTAATATCAGTTGCTATTATTTTTATGGGCATCAATTTGACGATTTCCTGTGCAATAGAAAATGAATATGCATCACGTACCTGTATTGTCACATATCCTCTTCTTATTCCATCACAATATCTATAAGGGAATTTTGACGTGATATGACCTAACACAGCTAAAGTGAAATCAGGTAAAACTGGAAATAAAATGAATACAAGGATTTAACGTGAGATCGGAAGAGCTCAATTTAAGATGGAGTAAAAACTACGGGCAAGTGTAAAAAGATTCCACTATAGCAGAAGAATTACAACCTTCTCTCCATTAAGCAAGAAAAATAATTCACTTGTCACTTTGTGTGAATTATATTGATCATGTTGTACTTCTCTAGTCATTTTATTTTCTTAGTTGTATTAGAATTCTCTAATCTTTTTATTTTCATATTTGTATCAGAATTGGTCACTCTAGCTACTTATTGTTGTATCCCAGAATACAGGTCAAAGTCAAGAATAATCGAGTCAAATATCAATGAAGTAACCAGTCAAAGTCCACGTCAGATTGAGAGCCTGAACAAGCTCAAAATAATCATAAAGAGCAATTTATACCCTTATCAAAGATATTACTCATATAACAATTAAATACGAAACAATAGGGGTCGAAAGGCAATTTCCCTACTCAACCCTGACGTAAAAACCAAGTTAATTTGACTTTGACGTTTTTCACTTATTTCTTCATGGGCTCACTTACCCACTTTGCAACCCACCTTTTTGACTGTATAAAAATCGGTTGTGTTATTTGAACAAAATTATATACAAGAATTCTAACAAAACTGACACATAGTATAATTCTATTTTTCAACAAATCACATCAATTTTACACCAACAACAATCACTTATAACACTTGTTAATTTTGTCACACATTTTATCCTTTATTTTGTCCATTTAGAATTATTCTATTATAAAAATCCATTCACATTCAGAGAAAAGGGGGACCATTTTTTTTTTCTGGGGAATCCTCTCTCCGGCTGGGGTCCTTTTCTCTCTCCATCAATTCCCTCTCTCTAGCGGCTCCCTCTCTCTCACACACAAATTGCAAAGAAGCCTCAAGTGACAGAGAAAGGCACCTCCTTTGGCTCTCCAATTTGACCCCCTCAAAGACCTCCATCTTGATACAGAAAATACATAGGAGATAGAGGGGAAAGATACTACACATGGTGGAGATGATGATGCTCCCTCTTGCGGTTTTGATCCACCTTGAAAACCACTTCAAATAATGCACTGCCATTGTTACCATTAACCATCTTCTTCACTTTACTTTGCTGGTTGGCATGAATGGCGATTCTTGATGTCAACAAATTACGTATAGTGATTTAGATTAATTTAAAGCTCACGTACTCTTGTATAAAAACATTGCATTGCAACTTAATGAATTCAATATTTCCATTCTCTTCACTTCTTTATCCCCTATTAAGAAAGAGATAACAATATTTAATCCCTTTTATAATAGGAAAAACAAAATAGGAAACTCACAGGACACTACAAGAAATGTGGCCTATAGCGGTGACAATTTCCGACAACACTGAAATTCATCGCTATAGCTTTGGCAATAGCGACGGCGAGGCTAACCCCTGTGGCGGCGACAAAATGATGTTACCACTAAAAAGTCCTGGCTATGGCGGTGACAACACAGTATTTATAGCGGCGACATGAAAATCGTTGCTATACGGTTAACGGGAAGATTTTCCGCCTTTGTTGAGCCCTATACCGGTGACTTTTCATTGCTATAAGTTCCATGTTTTCGCCATTGCTGTAATAATTTATATAATATATATTTTAAATGCAAGTATTGAACTGAAAACTGCTTCAACTCATTTGGTGAAGGTCTTGGAGTGTGAAGAGGAGTTGCAAAGTTCGACTCTTGGCAGAGGGAAAATAATGGCTTAATTAAATATGATGGAAACAGGTAGGGTCTCAGGGTGGGTCGGTTGGGCCCTGTGTTGGGTCAGGTCAAAAACTTTTTATGGCCAAAAATCGTAGAGTTTATAGCGGCAACACTTATGTTGCCACTATAGGTGTTGTCACCACAGGTCACATAGTCTTCACTAGGAGCCTATACGTACGGGTCTATAGCAACAAAATTGTCGTCGCGAAAAATCGTCGCAATAGGCCTCTAGCTGTGACATTTCAGCCTCTAGCGGAGTCGCTGCTACAGGTGACATTTGTTGTGAGAAACAATATTCTCTCAAAATATTTTATTAGTATCTCTACTATTTTTTTCTCCACTAATAGTATCACTCAAGCTCACCACTCATTGGAGGGTGACACTCAAAATGGGATAGTTTGCTTCTACCAAGTCCATGCTCTATTTATAGGGAAATTCCACCATGTTACATTTAATGCCTTTCAGACAATTTCCACAATTCTTACGGTTTGCATAGTGGGTTGTCTCTC
Source organism: Nyctanthes arbor-tristis (assembly GCA_963692815.1). NCBI lineage: Eukaryota > Viridiplantae > Streptophyta > Magnoliopsida > Lamiales > Oleaceae > Nyctanthes > Nyctanthes arbor-tristis. Next base: position 12,723 of record CAVNYN010285682.1, on the reverse strand, counting down.
CAGTAAATGATTTCCCCTGAAGTTTTCTTGCAATTTATATTTCCCATGCAAGAATTTATCCACGGAAGGCTCCAATGTACGCAATTTTCTAACAGTGTGCTATGCATTAATTTTATCTTCCGATCTATTCTACAAGCACTATTCACTTTTGAATTCTTAGGTATAAGGCAAAATGACTTTACCATTTCACAATATCATCCGCGGATGGTATTAGATTTTTTTTTTTGTATTTAGTTACACACAAATATATATACACACACACTCGCACTACAACAGAATTTGACAAAAAAAAAAATTGACAGATAGACATCGGTTTGCAAAAAAACAACGCATAAAAGCAATGCGGTGGCAATTTTAAAATTATTTGTATTAGTATACACGTCGGTTCCTCGAAGAAACCAACTTGTATAGTGTAAAAAAACTTTAGACATCGGTTGTCAACTCACAACTGACGCCTATGCATTAATAATAAATGTCGGTTCTATTTTAGGAACTGACATGTGAACTCTCGGTTCACTTAATTGGCATCGGTTCCTTTTTTTAGGAACCGATGCCTAATATCTCAATTCTATTTTTTTTAATTGTTTCTTTGGTTCCAGCTAGCGCCCATAATCTCTCAATTCTTTTTTGATTATTTCTTTGGTTCCAACTAGCGTTCAGTCCATTTATTTAACACCTCAGGCTCAATTTTTGAAGCACTTAATTCATTTCTCTCCATCCAAGTATTTTTAACATGCATGCCATCTCTCTCACGCCCGGCAGAAGATGGAGGAAAAGAAGATGACGACGATGGCAACAGCGGCGGTGGTGGTGAAGGAGGAGGTGGTGGCGGTGGTTGTATAGGCTGATTGTACTTCTTTCAGTTCTGTTGGAATGATGATGCATAGCCTTAATTTTGATAATTAGATCTCGGATTCAACTGGCATACTTCTATATTATACATCGAACATTCTTTGCCTCTGTAACCACTCTAATTCGGCGGATACTGATTGCCCTGCAATGGTGACGGCACCGGAGACTGAAGAAGCTTTTGATTTGGCCGCTCTGCCGGTGAAGGAGCGAACGTTGATTACGGCATTGGATCGAATGGCCTGTGTAAAGCCATGGCAGATTTGTGTGGAAGACCTTTGTTGGCAGGAAATCCAACTTTTCTTTACTTTTTTTTTTTTTTTTTTTTTGGGAAAAGGATGTCCATCTTTTCTGTCCAAAATCCGACGTGTCACGAGTTTGTAATTTTTTTTTTATCATAGAGTTTGTAATTGTAATGGCACAATATAAACATATTTGTTTTTGATGAAAAAAAATGTCATATTATCTCATAAATTTGAATTTTGAATTTTGGAATTTGAATTTGAAATGAGTTTAGTTATATTGACCGACGGATCTAAAGAGAACAAAGAGGGGAAAAGGACAATAGGCATTGGCTGTTAAGGAGGAAAGACATCGGTTCCTCCACAACAACTGATGCATATTGTCTATTTTATTTATTTATATTTTTTAAAATTGACTTTAGGTGCCGGTTTTTGTGAGACAGCCGACGCCTGTTGTCAACTTTAGGCGTCAGTGTACAGCCGACGCATATATCTTTACAATTAGCATCACCGGCAGAGGCACCGCCGTCAAAACCGATGCGTATTTATCATTACAACCGACCTCTTTGTACTTTTTGTAGTAGTGCCGCACCATATCATATCAAGTTTTTCAGAAAATATATCATATCAATTTTAAATTCACAATCACGCTACATATAGCTTGGTGCGTTGTTTTGACAATGGATACATTTTAGCTGCGTTGTTTTGACAATGGATACATATTAGCTTTCTGGTTAGTGCAATTTAGTCTCAGCATGATTCTAACACATGTAAAGTTAATTGGTTCAATCTTCCCCTTTTCAAAGGACATTATTGCTGTCTTCATGCTCCTCTAATAACAAAATGGAAAAAATTCAGGTACTAATCTAGGCAAATGAGGAACGTACATGTGAGCACTTGAACCCATTGTTAGTATGAAAATTCTTATATCTTGGCATTCCTAATTTTTGTCTAAAGTGTCAAACATTGTCACGATTTTTTGCATGACTTGGGCATAAGAACTCTTTTACATGCAAAGATCTTAATGTTTCCTAGTTTAGGTTGTCTAGTGTTTATCTTATATAACTAGGTTAATATTTACGCATGTAGAGCTCAACTAGAATTAGGTAAGTTCGAGTTTATGGTATATTGCAAATCTAACTTTCCTTATTTTGTATTGTACTCAGATTTGGTTTCTCTAATTCTTGGCTTGCACAAGAATTAAAAGACCAACTTTATTTAATCTCTTTGTAGGTCGATGTGAAAAAAAAGCATGAGCAATAGCTGAATTGAGCAAGAAATTAATCTGTGCAGTATCTTGAAGAGCTCAACTGCAAAAGAGAAAATATGAACACTACCGTTTTACAGTGAGACCTTGTCTTGCAAATCAAACTTCAAGTTCAAGCAGTGTTTGTGTTTGGCAACCCATCGAGTACATGGTAGGCGACCACACTAGTGCGAGGGCCGTATCCACAAGATGTTCAAATAGTTTAGAAGGTCAAGTCATCCCAAGATGAGTTCCGGAGATCTCCAGAAGGTTCATGGACGTTCCATGAGGCGCACTGGAGAAAGAAGGAGCAACGAGAGTTGTCTCATGTCAAAAGGCGTAAAGAGGAAGTCTTTTATAAACTTTCCTTTTGATTATTTAGTGTCTATTGTGATAGAACTTTTTATTCTTTCTTTGTATTAAACTCACCTCTTAATTAGTGGATTTGATTGTCCCGTGGTAAGGTTGCCTGCAGTTCTTTCCAGTTGGGTTTTTGCTTATCATTCTGGTGTTTTTATTTTCCACATCTATACCAGAACTAGACATTTAGGCTGCGTTACACTTTACACCAATAAACATAGCTAGGCAGGACATATCCTAACTAGTGTCTAGATAACCACGAATTCACAGTTGGTATCAGAGCGGGTTCACTTAAGTTATTAGTGATATCAGGTTCATCTAGACATGGATACATCTTCTGTTAAACCACCTATTCTAGACGAGTCTAACTATGCATATTGGAAAGTTAGCATGCAAATCTATATTCAGTCTATTGATATAGGGCTTGGACATCTATTCTTACTGGTTACACAGTACTCACTGTCACAGCTACAGATGACACTGTCTCTGTTAAGCCTGAAACTTAATATACTGCTGAAGAAAATATTACATGTGGATAGAATTCCAAAGCTTTAAATGCTATTTTTCCTTTATAGATCAAAGTCAGTTTAAGCTTGTTACTAATTGCAGGACTACTAAAGAAGTTTGGGATTCTCTTCAAGTTGCTAATAAAGGGACAACAGCAGTAAAGAACTCAAGGCTCCAGATGCTTACTCTTGAGTTTGAGCAAATCACAATGAAAGACAATGAGAAATTCAAGGACTACTATACTCAGTTGCGTGAGATTACCAACCAAGCGCAAGCCCTAAGCAAGATATATTCTGACTAAAAGATTTTCAAGAAGATTCTTAGATCACTGCCAGAAAGATTCCAAATGAAGGTCACTGCCATTGAGGAAAGTAAGAATTTGGAAGAGATGAGGTCGATGAGCTTGTCGGGTCCTTGCTAACATATAAGCTAAACATGTCCAAAAGAAAAAAGAAAAAGAAACCCCGGAATTGCTTTCAAAAGCAAGGTGGAGGATTCTGAAAGTAAGGAAGATTTTGATGAGGAGGAAAACATTGCACTCCTTACGAATTAAGAAATTCTTGAAAACCAGATAGCAAGAAGGTAGGAGATTCAACAATCAGTACAAACCTCAAAGATCTTTCCAGATGAAGAATCAGAATCACGATGGAGAACAATAGCCATATCAACAGAAGAAATCTAGCTACAGGAAATTCAAAGGTAACAACTTCCCAAAGGCTCAATCTTCTAGTAAGATAAAGTGCAGAGACTGTAATGGCTATGACCACATTGCAGCAGACTGTCCAAAAGCTTAGAGGAAGTGGAAGAAAGGCAAAAAGGCCATGAAAGTTTCCTGGAATAAAGACAAGGAGGATAAGTCTGGCTCAGCATATCATCAGAAGAACAGATTACGATACTGACAGCGCATGTCCAGCCTCAGTCTAGTGGTACGAATTGCCTCACTACCAACATTGCAAAATCATCTTCTTGTGAGGATAAATCCTGTCCAAACTATGCAGCACTACAGAGTCAAATTATTGCAGAATAAGATAAGTCTGACATGCTCCAAGTCATGGTGGAATTCTTTGATGATGAAAAGAGAGATTTGCTCAAAACCATTGAAAGCAAAGATGAGCAAATCAAACAGTTTACAATAGATCTAGAGCATACCAATGAGAGGATCAAACAGTTAACAATTGGAACTGCAAGATGGAATGAAATCTTAAAGTATGGAAGACCTTTAGGAGACACATCTAGACCAGAATACGATGAAAAAGGCAAAGCTATCCAGTAGACAGTTTTTGTAAAAGAATTAGGTGAAAACTTTTAAAGATAACCTACAAGACAAAAACAGAATTCTGGACCCAAGTAGGATACGTCTGGACCATCTTCAAGCAAAAATGTCTAGAAGAACAGAGCACCAAAATAGTAATAGCAGAATGCCAGAAATTAACCTGCTACTGTCAGACCAATTCAGAACTGTAAAGTGTAAGGTAAGGGCAGACAAGTAGATTGTAACTTTTGTAGTGAATTTGGTCATGATATTTTTACTTGTCAAAAATACATTAACTTAATTAACAGACAAAAAGTCAAAATACCTAAAGCAAAAGGTAAGGTAAAACAAGTTTGGGTGAAAATGGGTAAGTACAAGAGTTATGTTGTGAAACTTTCTTTTAAGTGCTTTAATTCCTAACACTTGGTACTTTGATAGTGGATGTTCTAGGCATATGACAGGTGATTTGGAGTTGCTGTCCAATTTCCATAGAGGAGAAACTGATTTAGTTATATTTGAAGATGGACAACAAGGTCACATTGAGGGATTTGGAAATGTTTGCATTGAAGGCTTATCAACTGTAAAAGATGTTTTATTTATTTCTGGATTGAAAGAAAATATTTTGAGTGTTGGCCAATTGTGTGATGACAATCTGGGAGTGTTATTTTCTAAAACTGAATTTAAAGTTTTTGATCTTGATCCAAATTCAAACTTGCTTGAACAAACTTTACTCAAAGGTGCTAGGTCTAGTGACAAATGCTATATTTTAAATCCAAAATTGACTTACAAAGTTACTAGTACTAACCCTGCAGAGCTTTGGCGTAAAAGATTGGGTCACATGAATTATCAAAGTTTACTTAAATTGACCAAGAGTGGGGCTTTTAGAGGAGTTCTAGGATTGAAAACAATTTTTGAAAGCATATATGAACTATGTCAGAAAGGTAGGCAAATCTCGAGTTCACATAAGGTATGACAGCATCTATCCACCTCAGGTATACTTGAATTGATTCATATAGATTTTATGGGTCCTATTCAAACTAAAAGCATTGGTGAAAAAGGTACATTTATATATGTGTTGATGATTTCTCTAGATACACATGGGTTAATTTTATTAGAGAAAAGTCAGATACATTTGACAGATTTTGTATTTTGTTCTTGAAACTCTCTAATGAAAAATCTAATGAAGGTGTTACCATCAAGAAAATCAGAAATGATCATGGCAAAGAATTTGATAATTCTATCTTTTCTAATTTTTGTGAGAAATATAGTGTTATGTATGAATTTTCTGCACCTGGGACCCCTAAACAAAATGGTATAGTTGAAAGAAAAAACAGAAACTTGTAGGAACTTGCTAGAGTTATGCTTAATAGCAAAAAATTACCTGCTAAGTTATGCGCTGAAGCTATTAATACTGCATGTTACACCATTAATAGAGCAACACTTAGATCTGAAACTAATCAGGCTCCATATGAAATTTGGAAAGGCAGAAAACTTAGGTTGAGCTATTTTCATATTTTTGGTAGCAAATGCTATGTTTTGAATGATAAAGATCATCTAGGAAAATTTGATACTAAATCTGATGAAGGAGTCTTTGTTGATTATTCTGAGAATTCTAGGGCATATAGAATTTATAACATGAGAACTCAGAATATTGTTGAGTCTGTAAATATTAAAGTTGATGATACTGGTGACTACTCTATTTATTCACAGGAACCTGAAATTGAAAATCTAGAAGTAATCTTAGTACAGATTCAGACTGACGGAAATGAGGCAGGATATATTGTGCCTCAGTCCACCGCATCAGGATAGGCTAAAGCTGAGCGAGATATATCTGGCCAAGAACAAAATAGACAAACTGTAGAATCTGAATTTGCGTCAGAACCAGAACAAGAACCAGGACCTAGAAGACAACCATCTACCAGAATTCAGAAAACACATCTATTTGACAACATTCTATCCAGAAAAGAGGGGATAGTTACTAGAAGAAAATTTCAACAAGAATTTGGTCACATGTGCTACATTTCAACAGTTGAACTAAAAAATGTGAAGGAAGCTTTACAAAATGACAATTGGGTTCAAGCATTGCAAGAAGAATTGAATCAGTTTGAAAGGAATCAGGTTTGGAAACTAGTGCTAAGACCTTCTGATGGCAATGTGATTGGAACAAAGTGGGTCTTTAAAAACAAGTAAGATGAGCAAGGTAAAATCATCAAGAACAAAGCATGATTTGTTGCTCACGGCTAGACTTTGATGAAACATATGCACCAGTAGCCAGACTTGAATCAATAAGATTATTACTTGCTGTAACATGTCATGTTGATCTCAAGCTATATCAGATGGATGTGAAGAGTGTATTTCTAAATGGCATTCTTAATGAGGAGGCATATGTTGAGCAATCACCAGAATTTACTGATCCACAATATCTTGATTATGTGTACAGGTTGAGAAAAGTTTTATATGGCTTAAAATAAATTTCCAGAGCCTGGTGTGAAAGACGCACCACCTTTCTTATTGAACAAGGCTACAATGTAGGAGGTACTGACAAGACCTTATTCATCAAGACGTTGAAGAAAAGAATCATTGTTGCTCAAATATATATAGATGACATTGTTTTTGGATCTACGTCAGAAGCCAAGACAAAGGAATTTGTCAAGACAATGCAAAAAGAAATTGAGATGAGTATAGTTGGTGAACTTACATTCTTTCTGGGATTACATCTTAAGCAGGACACATTTGACATCTTTATCACTCAGACAAACTATGCTAGAAATCTGCTAAAAAAGTTTGGCTTGGAAGATTCTAAACTAATGAGAACTCCAATGGCTACCAATCTGAAATTGTCAAAGGATGATTATGCAAAAGAAATTGATCCTACTTTATATCGTAGCATGTTTGAGAGTTTACTCTATCTAACAGTAGGCAGGCCAGACATATCCTTCAGCGTAGGTATGTGTGCTAGATATCAGTCAAAGCTGAGAGAGACGCATCTGGCTGCGGTCAAAGGATTATCAGATATGTCAGTGGAACAACAGAATATGGCATATGGTTTTCTAAGAATACCAATGCTAATCTTGCTGGAAACTCAGATGCAGATTGGGCTGGGAATGTTGATAAAAGAAATATTACTTCAGGAGGATGTTTCTACATGGGGAATAATCTAGTTGTCTGGATAAACAAAAAGTAAAATTCCATTTCACTCTCGATATCAAAAGCAGAATAAATAGCTGCAGGAAGTTGTTGTACACAACTTCTATGGTTGAAACAGATGTTAGAGAAATGTGGAATTTCCCAAGATCAGGCTATTATTTTCTGTGATAACACAAGTGTCATAAACATTTCCAAAAATCCAGTTCAACACTCTAGAACTAAGTACATTGATATAAGACATCATTTTATCTAGGAGTTTGTTGAACAGAAAGTAATTGCCATGGAGTATGTTCAAATAGAATATCAGTTTGTAGATCTGTTTACTAAAGCATTGTATGCATCTAGGTTTGAAGGCTTAAGAAAACAAATTGGCTTTTGCATACAGCCTAAATAGGCTCAACTTCATAAAAAGACAGATTGCATTGCATTGTACATACATTTAGAAAAAATCTCAGAAAAACAGAAAGTTTTTATTATTTGTATTTTTCATATCATTGTGTAATTTATGTGTCATTCATGTTCATATTAATCAAATTACTTCCGATCTGTGCAGGATATCACTGAGATACCCAAAGGAGGATGCATCCTGAAGAGATCAGTCAAAACTTGTTCTCCTATTTCTATAAAGGTAAACTGCATAAAAAGGATGAAATACATCCCACCTGCTTTGCACTATAAGAGGTATTCTGATTGAAAGTAATAATTTTGATGTAGACCTATGATCAGTATCAACACTCTTTGGCACTATATACAACTAATAATGTTTAAAGGGTAGAGTCAGTAAGGGGAAAAGCTACCAGTCAACCAAGTTCTTGAGTGCGTGCAACTACCTTTACCCTCCGATGACTATGCTCAAAATTATAGAAAAGTCGAGCAATCCGATGAGCTAGAAGTTGTATTTTTTTATACAAGTTCTTTAGATGATCATCGGTCTTTTTGTGCATCACTCATAAGTCTCAATAAGTCAGGCCTTCACAAGGTGCGGAGTGGAGTCAGGATTGACTATGAAAAGATTAATTCAAAAGAAATTCCATTCAAAATAAAGTCCTTCCATTGAGAACAGTTCAGTTGATTGAATACTTTATGGTGTGAATATTAACAGGTATTTTAGAAAGTATTCAGTACTAAAACTAAGCTAATGTTGGCTTATTACACTTGCATATGTTTGCCTGTATGCATAGCCCAGATGCATCTAGTTCTTTAGTTAATGACTCAAACAAGACGCATCTGGATGAGCTTATACTCTGTGGTGATTACCGGTAAACCGCTCTTAAAATTTCTAATGGGCAAATTTCTAAAACCAACGTTTTGAAACTGTTCAATTTCCCTTTTATTTCACAAACTTCCCTCTTTTTCATCACAAACCCTAACTATTTCTGAATTTCTATTCTTTCTTCTAACAATTTCTGAAATCATTCTAAAAAGTCATTGTAGGATTTTTCGTGTATATTGTTTTCAAGATTTTTTCATAGAACAACATGGCCGGCAAAGGAAAATCTACCAGTGGTGTTCGATGTAGTAGCAGAATATCTAAGAAATCTAGAACAGATGCAGGAACTTCTCAAGCACCTGTGCAAAATCCATCTCCACCACTTGTACAATAACCAGAACCCATTCTCGAGGAAGAGCCACAGTAAAAAACAACCTGATACCAATCACTCAAGTTTCAACAGTAGACGTTCCGTATCATCTTGATCTGTTAACAGCGACGGTACTTTATGTTCCACTAGAGAACACGATCAAGCAGAACAAGTTCCTAATCCACTGGCAGACCATGTTCAATAGCCAAAACCGGCACCAGATATTTCCATTCTATCGGAAAACCTTATTGCAGAACCGGAAGTTCTTAATCCGACAGTTCCCATGGATGCTCAAGTTCCAGAGAGTGAACTTCCTCACAATCAGCCTGAGGATCCTCAGCCAGAGGTTGTTCAGGAAGTAATTCAGGGAGAAATCCCCAATATTTAGCAAATCCTGCAATCGATTGCTAGGGAGGATAAATTGGGAAAAATCAAACGCAGGGGGAGAAGAACTCAGAAAAGGTTGTTGATGATGATGTGCAACTAGAGAAAGCAACATTTGATAAGGGTGAAGAGAGTAAATCCTCGTCGCATGCTGCGGAGGATTCTGAAGAAGAAGAATATGAGGATTATGAATCCAATCATGACACATCTATACCAGATAGAGAACACAAATCTAAATAGATTCATGAGAAGCAATCCAACAAGGACAGTGACTGTCAGATGAAGGAAGAAGAAGAGAGTGCTAATGACTCGTCTGAAGAGTCAGAAAAATTTAATGAAAAAGAGAAGAAGAGAAGGAAAGACATTCGCAAAGGGAAACAGATTATGCCAGTGTTGCCAAAACAATGACCACTCACCAGAAGATTAACAGGATCTGTATTGGAAACCCCAGACAACCATCAGTTGACTAAGGGCTAGTTGATCTGGACACGTCTAGGGAGGGGTCTACAGCAAGTGAAACCAACCCAGGCCAGACGCATCCTGATCTAGATGATTTCAAACCAATTGAAATTAGGATAGTAAGAGGTATTTTTACCCCCTACAGTTACTGTTTTCATGATAAGAAAACTGCTCAATTATTCAGAAATTTTTTGAATTATCATAAATTTACCTATGAGAGGAGGATTATGGTGTCTGATTTTGAAATGATTCAGTTAGATGACTTGGTTAAGTTTTTTAGTCTGGAAAAATTATTTGACTGCAATGGGAAAATCAATGAAACTTTGGTGAAAGAGTTATTGTCCAATATTCCAAAGAAATTTGGAAGTCTTGACTATCTATTCACAACCAAAATTTATGTGAGAGGGAAGATGGTTAAATTCACAGCTGAGAGTCTTAGGAAATGACTAAGCCTTAGACAGTTTGACATAGATGAGGAAGATGATGAGAGATTCAATCTATCTAATAATAAGATTGCCAAAAAAATCATGGAGGATACCTGGCCAGCTTGAAGATCTGAAATACCCTCAACCACTATGAACCAAAAGTACAAACTCCTTCGTAAGATTGTAATAACAAATTTGGATCCTCTCATACACAAAACAAAGATCAACAGACTAAGAACCATGCGCCTTTATCAGCTAGGAACTAAATAGGAGGTTAACTGTGGGAAGAAAATTTTTGATATTATCGAAGGATGAATTAGTGGACCTAGAAAATCCAAAACCTACAAACTACTATTCCCTTGGCTGATCTACAACTATCTGAAGGATCAGAGGGTTGAAGACAGGAAGGGTGATCAGTGGTCAAGACCTTTTAGATTTACTCAGAAGAGATCAATGCTCCAAACTCATCTTTCGTCCTACCAGAACACAGATTTCATGTGGCACAGCAGAACTTCAGGCAGATATTCCAGCAGAGTCTTCACTCAGGCAGAACATATCCTACATTAAGGACGATCTTGAATCAGCTCAAGGAAAAACTCACTGATCTTAATAGTTCTCATGCTTTATTTCTTAAACATTTTGATCTTCTGTGTAGCTTAATGGTGCACTATTTATTGTTAAATGGTCAAATTTGCATACAAGGATGAAGACATCAGTGGATTTCTTGGAAGTTTCCTTGCTGTTATGGATGAAGAAGTTGCTCAAAACAAGTAGACACAAAAGGAGGATGATCCTGAAAAAGAAGTCAAGGAGGATGCATATGGCAAAATAGCTCCCCAGAAGAAGAAAAAGAAGAGGACAGCTGAAGAAGGGCCTGGTCAGGACAAAGACAACAAAAAGGCCAAGAAATCAAAGAAAAATCATAATTGATGCAGTCTGGAAAAAAAAAGGCAGAAGAAGGAAGGAGATATTCTTAGAAAACCTTTCTATGTTTTTTGAAACACTCATTTATCTTTAAGTTTTTATGCTTTATATTTGTTAATTTATATTTATATTTTATGTTTTTGTGTTAAACTCCCTATTGTGGCTGCTATATTTTGCAGGAAGTTATCTTTTTTGAGCTCTGATATGGTTTTTCAAATCATAAGGCTCTGTTTTCACTAATCCTTCTGTAGGATTACTTTGACTTTTCTCCTTTATAAAAAAGGGAGAGAAGATATAGTAGTTGATCAGGACAGATATAGTAGCTGATCAGGACTGATCAGGATATGTCTCAGTTTGAGAATGCTGATATGATCAGGACATATCCTGACTGACTCGAAAAGCACTTTTGCACTTTAAACTATGATTTATCTGTTTAATTTATGTGCGTTTGTGTTTTGTACTCCTGTGACATTTTTAAGGGGAGTTTTATTACTAAGGGGGAGTGTTTACTGTTTGTATATTTTTTTAATCCTTAGGAAACATTTTTTGACACTTTGTGCTAATATGAATTTTGAAAAATTAGAAAAGCCAAGAGGGAAGAGTGTTAGTAAGACAATTCTTTGCATCCTGGCATTCCTAATTTTTGTCTAAAGTGTCAGACATTGTTTTAACATTGTCACAATTTTTTGCATGACTTGCATGCACCTGTGATTTAATTTTTAGCATGTAAATTCAAGTTATCTTGGGCTAAAGAAAAAGTTGGTGCGTGTGTACTTTTTCCTAGGGCAGAAGAATTCTTTTACATGCAAAGATTTTAATGTTTCCTAGTTTAGGTTGTCTAGTATTTATCTTATATAACTAGGTTAATATTTGCGCACATAGAGTTCAACTAGAATTAGGTAAGTTCGAGTTTACGGTATATTGCAAATCTAAATTTCCTTATTTCGTGTTGTACTCGGATTTGGTTTCTCTAATTCTTGGCTTGCACAAGAATTAAAAGACCAACTCTATTTAATCTCTTTGTAGGTTGACGTGAAAAAAAAAGCGCGAGCAAGAGCCAAATTGAGCAAGAAATTAATCTGTGCAATATCTTGAGGAGCTCGACCGCAAAAGAGAAAATACGAACACTGCCGTTTTACCGTGAGACCTGGTCTTGCGAATCGAACTTCATGTTCAAACTGTGTTTGTGTTTGGAACCCTTCGAGTACGTGGTAGGTGACCACATTAGTGCGAGGGACGTATCCACAGGAGGTTCTAGTAGTTTAGGAGGTCAAGTCATCCCAAGATGAGTTCAGGAGATCTCTACAAACTTAATGGACGTTCCGTGAGGCGTGGAGAGAAAGAAGGA
>CAVNYN010285678.1:0-32436 GCA_963692815.1 Nyctanthes arbor-tristis | reverse complement strand
TTATATTCATTCGCTTGGTATCTCATTTAACTAATAGATTTCAACCAGCATGCTTGAGTACAAAGTTTCGCATATGTGAGAAGGACCAGAAGCTTAAGTGGCAAAAGGCAAATTTATGATTCTTACTTTCAGCTTTGATAGCACCATCTCTACCTTGTTGATTTTTATTCAGCTAACGTCATCATTATATAAATATATGTGCACTGAACAATTGTCTGATATTGAAATTGCTAAGCATTCCAATTTCCAAAATTTTTGCCTTTGTTTTGGCTTATTATTATTATTATTATTGTTGTTGTTGTTGTTGTTGTTGTGGCTTATTATTAGCAATGCATGGAGTGGCTTTTTTCTCAGCTCATTAACTATAACTCTCATTTAAAGTTCCTTAATTAAAGTTTTTTTAGTTTCCACATAAGTTTTCACTGATATGTTTAGGATCAACATTCTATTAAATTAGATTTTTGTTTTCATTAATTTGCATTATTAATGATTTTTAGAATAGTCATAACTGCTTTTTTATGCTTGGGCAAAGAATTAGATAGAAGTAGGAGTTTGCATGATTGTTGGCATGGATATCTATGAGAAGATGGAGTTTGCATGATTATTGGCATAAGATATCTATTTACTTGTGGTGTTCAGTAACACAAAGGATATTCACTATAATTAATATTACAAATGACAAAAATAAAATATATCTATGCTAAAGAATTCAAGAGTATAAACACGGCAAGTGCAACGCATGTGCCAATACTAGTTATTCAAAAATTATATGGGATATGAAAATGAGACATTATTAAGTAACATTTTTACATGGCACAAATTCATTAGATGATGAAAAAGTGGCTATGTAATCATCACTCAATTAATTTGTGCCATGTGAGAATGTCGCTTAATAATTGTCATTTTTTCATGTCCCCCTAGAATTGCTCAATATTATTACTTGAAAATAATAAAATCATGAGTTGTGTTAGAGCACAATTAGTGTTCGGGGTAAAAATCTAAAATCTCAAATAATGTACTAAAAAAAGGGGGTAAAAACCCATTTTGAGAGGGAATAAACCTAAATGAGGGGCCAACACTATTAGTGTTGATTTGGGTTTTTCTCCCAACAAACTCAAATAATGTGGTAGTTTTGGGGTGAAAATAGTTTCTTTTTTTTTTTTGGGGGGGGGGGGGAAGAGGCCAAATGAGGGGCTAAATTTTGGCTTTTTTCCCCAGTGAATGTGCCCCATTTCCATTCAAATCCAATGAAATTTCGCAACGTGTCTAATTTATATTTTTCACTCCACTTTTTCTCCTACACATTATTTGGAAATGGGTTTTTCCCCCCTGATTTTTTCCCAGAAGGGGTAAAAACCCATTTTGAGGAGGAATAAACCTAATAAAATACTTCAATAAAATACTTTTTATTCCTCTTCTCACACTCCCCTTCTAATTTAATAAAATACCTTTTTTCCTACTCCCACTCTCTTTCCAATTTAATAAAATAATGTCACGTGTCTAATTTATATTTTCCTTCCACTTTTTCCCTTACACATTATTTGAAAATTGGTTTTCCCCTTGACTTTTTTCCCCAGCATTAATCTTGCTCTTATAGGACAAAAGGAGATACAAAAACTTAAATAAAACTGACACATAGTAACATCCTGTTTTCCAACACATCACATTACATTTTTATCAATCTCAACTACATGACCACTTGTCATTTTTTTACCCAATAACTGTATAATAAGTTGTGGATCTAACAAAATAAGTAGATCATTTTTATTCTTAAACTAGCGATGTAGTAACAGTTTTTAATAGAAAACGACATCGACTTGTTATACAGTTGGCATATTCTATGGTGTCTATTAAACACCATATATAGTGTCCAATAAATACCTGTCACATAACCCATTAGACACCATAAGATGATGTCACACCATAGAAAAATCGTTATACAGTCTGCATGGTTTTAAAAAATACAAAAAATCATTATTAGTTTTGTTACGTCCGAGCTAAGCTGTATCTAGGAGAAGTTACGTGGCCAATTACCACTGGGCAAAAGTCAGACCTCGTCAATGTATGATTTCAGCTCGGTCATAAAGATCATTGCCGACTTGGTGTTAAAGTTCAAAGTGACCTATCTAACCATACTCCTTGACAAGTGTCATAAATTGTTACATCGTAATGAATTTTGTGTTCTCACGTGACAATTTGTCATAGAGACAAATTGCAGTCGATGTCTGATCATATATTCCAATGTAATTATTTGGAAATGGTAGTCCAATGATTGTAATTACTTGTAAGTCATGTAGAATATCTCAATAATTTAATTTTTTTTTTTACTAACGAAAATTTGAATCCAAAAATGCATATATGCATTAAAATTATATTTGAGATATGTATAATCACAGTGACCTAGTCAAAATACAAATAAACTTTTTCCAGATATATATATATATAATGTTTGATTATTAATTTTTTTCTTTTTTGTTTGACTATTATTATTATTATTATTATTATTATTATTATTATTATTATTATTACTTTAGAGTGAAAGTAGTCTGCCAATCTGTTGTCATATGAATGGTGCCACATTAGTTAGACGTTACTTTTTGATTAGGAGGTTTTGTCTTCCATTCAAACCACATCTATCTCTATCCTATATCCTCATTATATCAAAAAGTTAGCTAACTTGAGTTGTATATATTGTTATGTTATTTTTATCATTATACAGAGTACTCAACTCCAAAATCACCATTCAAATACTTTTTTAATCTCTCTCCTTTTTCTTTCATTCAACACAAACGTTTTCTAAGTAAAAGAGATGTTATTGCAACTTTGAAATATATAAAGATTAGTAAACGGTTAAACGATCATGGGAGTATGCAGATTAAATATTTTGTTACTGATTATTAGTTACAAATTGTAAAGTACTGCTGGTTCTATATATATGATCCGTAGAATCTAAGGTGAGCTTCACTAAGTGAGCTCCTAGTATCAAATAGTTAACTGCTACCGTGAAAATAAATATAAAATAATAAATACAATACACTGAAAATTTTGTAATGTGAGTGGATGGTTTCTTTATTATAGTACTAGACTTAAGACGTGGCCTAACAAAAATCAATATATGTCCCCCCCCCCCACTTCCAAATGTACCCTCTTTATCTCGCCATATGTTAATATCATAATGGTATCAGCGGATGGCATTAGAAATTTTTTGTACAATACACAATATCGAACATTATGAAACCAAAAAAAAAAAAAGGGAAAAAAAAACAACCAAGTAAATATGCATACTATATTCCAGAAAGCTAGCTACTAATTAGATACCACACATATTGTAGTTTAAGAGGCAAAAAGGATAATCAAATGTTCACTATATAATTTTAAAATTTAAATATCACTTTAACATTTTTCAAAAACAACAGTACTGCTTCAAATACATTGCACAATATAATTCATCTATTATTTAAGTCGCACATGTAGACCCAGTTCGTCTATGGTGTCCGAAATGGTGTCCAGATCGGAAGAGGGTATGTGGTGGCCCCCTGTTGGATGTGTTGCGGGCCCCGCCCGCAACACATTCAACAGGGGGCTGCCACATATCCCCTTCGGACTCTATAAATAGTGTCTTTAGGACACCATAAAATATTCCCATGTAGACCTGGTGGGTTTTACATTAAAAACCACCATATAATGAAATTTTACATTTTCAACACACCTCTACATTAACTGCTGGCTACACTGCACAGCGTACACATCTACCACCCATATGTCGTAATTAAAAAGTATACTCAGTATTACGAATATGGTTAAAAGAAATGGAAAGTAGATTTAAAATTAAAATATGCTGTCACTGGGAATCCGGTGCACAAATGTTTGTGTTACTACCTTCATTGGTGACCCAATTATGGCAGTGGTTGGAGTGTTGGGGGAAGTTTAAACCAGCTGCAATACATGGCTGCCGTAGGTAGTTCCGTTCTAGTATAATATATATACGGTACCATACGGTTGTTATATAGTCATGTAAGAGTGTGTCAAGGCACACCATATGGGAAATCACAATTACATGGCTGGCAGTATGGTATTAGATCATTTTTTAGTCCCATTATATATAGGTAACCAGTCAGGCACAGGATAACCCCAAAAGGTTGTGGGTTTTTTTCTACCGACTGGGGCCCTCTATTCACCACCCTCATGGGAATAGTCTACAGGGTTCATAACTACTCCTCTTACTACAGGACGCTTACATATCCAACGCTTAAATCCAGCTCTACGTCCCAAACTTTTCTGGTTTACGCGAGGGTAAGATTATGAATTTATCTCATTTTGTAAAAGATTATATGGGTGATTACATATAAATAGTATTTTCCATCATTTTTAGTCATTTGCAGGGCCTTTGCCACTAAACAAAGAAATTTTTTTGGAAAAGTAGCACAACTCCTTGTGTGAAAGGTCTGTTCTGTTTAAATTTTTTGAATTCATTTTGAATCTTGTCCTTTAAGAGTAAATATTAAGTAAAAAAAAATTCATTTCCCTTGTTTTGAGGATTTTCGTTATTTTGAGATTTTCAGTTTAAAATTTTGAAAATGCTCAAAATAAGGGAAATGAAATATTTTTTTACTTAATATTTACTCTTGAAATATAAGACTCAAAATGAATTCAAAAAATTTAAACAGAACAGGCCTTAAAGTTCACAGCCTGGAACAACTTCTCTATAGCAACTGTGAAGTGTGATACTCTAGGGCGGTGCCGAGCTTATTGGCTAATGAAACATTAGCACCGATCACTCCTCAAATAATGAAGTCTAAAATCTTATCTTGCGTTACAAGTTTGGGTCTTAGAGTCACATTCCTCATATGAGGAATAGGATTGTCCATAGTATCGCGGCTCTTGCCATTTCTTCTTGTTATAATTGTTGGGTGAATTGTGCCGTTGTTCAGTTGCCTATATGTTGATGAAGGGGTCGATTAGTGGAAATAATCTATATATATATATATATATATATATATATAATAAGAGAAGGGTGGCTTTTCCCGCTCATTTTCTAGTTTTGTAAAGTTTCTGGCTTTGTAAGATTTCTGACTCTATAAGATTTCTGGTGTATCATTTAATTCCTTTCTTTTTTTCGTATTTTTTTATCTTTTTTTTTTTGGAAATTGTTACGCTAATTTATTAAATGATATTCACTTTTTCCTTTATTAACTCATATCCAATCATCAATTCACGGTAGTTTTTTTAGGCAACTATTTTGAATTAGGGATCTATCACTTATCAAATCGAACACGAAATTAATTGGGAGTTCTATTTCAAAAAAAAATAGTAATCTTTATAATAATTCAAAAACACATGCATAGTACGTCTCTAAACAAATAAATCTATATATATATATATATATAATAAGAGAAATGTGGTTTTTCCCGCTCATTTTCTAGCTATGTGAAATTTATGGCTCTGTATGATTTTTGACTCTTTAAGATTTCTGGTGATATCATTTAATTCCTTTTTTTGTATTTATTTTTTTTTTTTGGAGGTTGTTACCCTAATTTATTAAATGATATTCACTTTTCCCTTTATTAACATATATCCAATCATCAATTCACAGTAGTTTCTTTAGCCAACTATTTTGAATTAGGGACCTGTCACTTATCAAATCGAACACGAAATTAATTGGCAGTTTTATTTGGAAAAAAAAAAAGCAAATAGTAATATTTATAATAATTCAAAAACACATGCATAGTATGTCTCTAAACAAATAAATTTCTAAAAATATGTAACCTTATTATAAATTTCAATTTTTAATGATTTTTGAAGAAAATTTTATATGGTTATTGTAGTGCAATAATCAAATTTGATTTTTTTTGAAATTATATTACTCCAATTTGCCGATTATATAATTAATATAAATTGAAACTTTTTGATAAATTTCCCATGGAACTTTTTGAACTTTTTAAAGGCTCAGAATCATCCAATATACAGTTGACAACTAAATATGCCACTTTTTCATACCAAATAAATATGTCTCCTAAGAATTACTAAGGTTATTATTACATTTAGATCCCATGTAACGTACGGGTGAGAATTCTAGTAATAATAATAATAATAACAACAACAATAATAATAATCTATATATTAATAATAAGAGAAGTTTGTCTGACATATTTTTTCCCGCCAATAGTCTGGCTTCATAAATATTCTGATGATGTCACTAATAATGACGTCATTTGTGAAATTATTTTTTTTTATTTTTTACCTGAATTATCTTCTTTATCACAACTTTCTTATCTTTTCGTTTTCAAAATTTATATATACTGATCTAATACGTTTTCTAATTTCTGTAATTATGTTTGTGTTCGATTCAAATTTCCCTAATTTCTCCTCTTTGTGCCTTATCCTCGAATATTCATCCGATTATAGCTTCAGTCTTCCTCTGAAAATTTGAATATTCGAATATTTCTCTTTTCTTATCTTTTTGTAATTTATGGAAATTAATTAATCATACATATATTATATTTTGTAGAAATTTAATAGAAAATTCTTGTTTTGTAGAAATTAATCAATCATACTTTACTATATTTTGTGGAAAATTTAACAGAAAATTGATTGCTGATTCTATATATATTTTTTTAATATAGTTATTTTAATATTAATTTTTAATTATAAATAGCTAGAAATACAATAAGAATAAAACATTCTTCCTTCAATAACCAAAAAAAAGAAATTTCCAAGTTTAGTATTTTACTAGGAAAATGATTGGGACATCATCTTTCTTTTCTGCCTTAAATTTTTTCTTTAATTTTTGTTAATATGCCCGTGCAACGCACGGGATGAAAAATCTAGTAATAATAATAATAATAATAAAAAAAACTAAAGAGGAAATTAGATGGTGTACTTTGTTTTTGAAACATATTGGACTTTTCTGGTTTTTCTTCTAAATTACAGATCTACACTTGGCTCGTGCAGATTAGTGGCACATTTTATTTTATTTTTTTATATTTTGTTAATTTATTATTATTATTATTTTTTTGCCTTTATATTTTCTTAATTTATTAATATATATATATTTGCATTATATTTGTAACCGTGATAATTGATAACATATAATTGATAACTTCTAACAGATAACTTTTATTAGGAGTAACTCCTTTCCTAATCCGATCCTGGTTTAACTTTGTAGTAATTTTGTAGTTTCGGTTTTAACTTTCGACTTGCGAAAGAAGTCTTGGTTATTTATGCTTTGAGTTCTCAGCTTCGACTTCTAGTGTAGTGCATATATGTTTAAACAGTTCCTGTAAAGTGCAATGTTATGGTATGGTATGGTATGAACACTCCGCTAGTGTTCTCCTCGACATTGGTGTTCGATGAAAGTCCAATGACCATTTATATAAAAATGGAGAAAAGGAAAATTGTAATTCTAATCATGTTGTGTCTCGAGTCAGAACATTTATACATACATATGGGATAGTCTTTGTTTGGGCGAATGTGCAGTAACTAGAGGAAAGAGTATCAGAAATTATAGGACGGCTCGCGCTGAAGACAAAATTTCTAAAAGAACCTGTGGTTGAGGAAATTTTTTTTTTTCCCGTGGGCTTTGGAGAGAAATTTGCTGAAAACTGCAGCAAGTGATTCTATTTGGGAGTTTTCCATATTAGAACCACCATTTGGTGCAGTTATTTGACAATGACAATTTCCATTGCTAAACGGGTCAATTCCATGTCTAGCGCTTGTTAGTAATGGAAAAGTTTTGATACTAAAATCATTACTAATTCCATCGTAGCTAATTTAGAAATAGAATAAAAATTTCGTTACTAATTAGCAACGAAACTTTCTGTTACTAATTAGTAACAGAAAAACCTTCTGATACTAATTAGCAACACGTTAGGCCGTTACTAAATTACTAATAGATAAAAGAGTTATTAATTAGCAATAAACTTTTGTTGCTAATTCAATTACTAATCGTAGACTATAATTTAAAAAATAAAAATGTTTTTCTTTAACTTAATCCAACCTACAAAGGCCTAACCTGACTCGACCCGTAAAGGGCCAACCCCCGACCCGTGAAAATTAATTTCCTTTATGTACATTAGAACTTGGGACCTAGTGGTTGGAGAATAAAGTCTCAACCGCTAAACTACCATGTATATTTATTAACATTTTACTTCATAATTTATATGAAGTATATTATAGTAATTTTGCCAATTTAAAAATATCGAATTTTCCTTGTCAAACGTTAGGGCTTTTCAATTCTTTTTTCCAATTACTTTAATGGTCTTGACAACGTACACCGGAATATCATATGCTTCTCTCTAAATAATATTTTTCTACGAATTGAAACAATAATATTTTTCTACGAACTAAAACGAGAGTGTCCTTCAAAAACTTCCCGATTTCAAATACATGTGGTGTCTATCTATAAATGCTACTTTGGGTGAAAAAAATTTTAACAAAAGTTTCAGAAATTTTTTAAAAATTTTAAGTGAAATAATTCTGAAGCTTTTCGTTCTTCGAGAAATTAGTAATAGAAATATCTGTTATGACTAGCAACGGTTGATGATCGTTACAAATAGTAACTGATTAGAAACGGATTATTACCAACCGACCTAGTTTCATTCCTGAATCCGTTGGTACCTTTAAATATATATTTAAAAAAATACGAAAAAGAATATTCGTTACTAAGTTGTTAGTAATCCGCTGCTAATAGTGACAAATGGTTTCTGTTACTATTCAACACTAGATTAGTAACGAAAAATAGCAATAGAAATGATTATATTACTAATTCTATGGCTATGCGCGCTCCGTTAGTAATCCATTACTATTCTATTGTTAATAGTAACAAATAGTTTACGTTACTATGTAGTAACAGATTAGCAACAATTATGCAGAATATGCATTTTTTTTTGTTGGGGGTATTGTAGTCCCAAAAAATTGAAAAATGACATAATTGCATAAGTTTATAAATGAGTCTAGTTTAGAAAAGTACATTTTTTTTATATAGGGGAAGGGATGGAGATTCAGGGAGATGCAGGTGTGGTTCGAACCCGATACCTCTATCTTGAAAAGCAAGTATCTTAACCACTGGACTACAATTCTAACCACTAGAAAAGTACATTTCAAAAGTTATCATTTTTTACAATTTTGTCAATCAAAAATATTAATAGGGTAAATTTTACAAATGGTCCATAATCTATGCAAAATGTAGCAATTTTATCATTAACCTTTTTTTAAACCTTCAGAGTACCTAACTTTTTAAAAAATTTCTACAAAAGGTCCTACGAGCGGAATCCAACCATTTTGACCGTTGAATGAGAAAACAAAATGACTTGTTGACACCTCAAATCAAATAAAACAAAAAAATAAATAAATAAAACAAAATTGTTTATTCATTTAACAAAAGAAAAATAATAAATATTCTCATATCTCCAATGCATCTAACTTACAATCTCATTTTAACAAAACTCATCAATAGTAAGAGATACGAATATGATTGAAAGCTCTTGCACCACCTCAATAACTACGACAATGACGAGTAGACATTTTCTTCACTGTGGAACGTGCTCCTTTTATCATTATAATAATATTAATAATAACAACAATAACAATTGAGAAAAGAGAAAACTTTGATGCAGCCTTTTTTTTAAAAATATTATAAAAGAACGTCGGTGATCAGAAGTGGACTCTAGACTTAGGGTGTGGAAACTAACTTGAATATCACTAAACCACTTGGATCTTGGCGACCTTTGATGAAGTTAATTTGATGACAACTACTTAGTTTTCGTTTAGTCGATTTATATTACATCTTTGTGTAGCGTGAATATGTCTATTATCGAGAGTTATCCATTTATTATATATAATAGTTGATTGCAGGTGTATCAAGATTGAATTACTTAACCTTTCAAAAAAGATTGAATTACTCAATTGTACCGTAAATTACGTGTCAATCAAGATCGAATTACTCAAATGTAGTGTGGACATATATGCACAGCATGGTAACAACATTAGTTATTAAAATTTAATTTATCTTTTAAGAAACATATTTTTTTAAGACTACTTATAAGAAACATATTTAGTCCAAATTCATAATCGTTGTTTATTTGATTATTATTATTATTATTATTATTACCAGCTTAGAACCAAAAAAAATGCAATAGAGAAAGTGTAAAATTCGTAAATCTTTTTGTTACTGTGAAACTCACATATCCTCTCCTTTGAGATGTTTGTAATTTTGCATCACTTTCAATGCATGTTCTGTGGGTCATTTGACATTGCTATCATCTGATAATGATTTCTTACCTCCAATGTCGCTCTTATATTCTCAAAAATAACTTTATAATAATGGGTAAATTTCATAAAAGGTCCCTAAGATTTGCGAAAGGTACTCATTTTGTTCCTAATCTTTTTTAACCTCTAGAGTTCCTAACTTTTCAAAATTTCTCATAAAAAGTCCCTATAGACTACCATTAAAGAGAAACAAAGTGACCTTTTTACCCTCACATTAAATTAAAAAAATAAGAACAAAAACTTTTTTTAAAAAAATTAAAAGAAAAAATAATAGAAATATTCTTATTTGTTTGTTCCCATATCATGATCGTTAGTAATAATTCCAATAACCCAAATCAAGAAATAGACGGCGACAATAAAAGATTCAGATCTTCTCTTAAATCTAAATTTATGAATAACTCTTCAGTGATGGTGGTTATTGAGGCAGGGCTACCAATAGTTCTAGTGGATTCTCTAAAAACTGGCATTCATCTAGTGCAAAATTTGATGGCTATCTTGTTATTTTTATTTTTTTATTTGATGTGAGGGGTAAAATGTCAATTTTATTCCCCTTTAACGGTCAAAATAGACAAATGTCCCATATAGGGATCTTTTGTGGGAATTTTTGAAAAGTTAAAGATTCCAATTACAGAAAAAAAAATTAAGACAAAATAACTTATTTTGCAAAGTATGGACTTTTTTGGAATTTAACCCTCTATAATATGAATAATAATGTTATTTATGTAAATTGTAGACTAGTTTCCAGTATAGTTGACATTTTCTCATTGGATAATGAATGAGTGGATATCTGCACATATTTATTATTATCTACCCATCATTTAATAATATAAAAATGTCAATTAGATAATTTAAATAAATAGTACTACTCAATAATGTACACGTTGCTAAAAAGCTTTAATTGTTTATTTACATTTTCTTTTTAAACCGCGATTCTCAACCACTCCTTTGTGAATCAATGAATGGGCCTAAAAAGTGTCACTTTCTTGAAATAGTCAGGCCACAAGGCATCTTCTCCGTACTATGTTACTTCAGCATTGAAGACACCTTTCAGTGGCATTGATCAACTTGCAATTCTATGGGCCACTAACATATATTTCATGGTCCAATCACACCATTTGGGTTATCCACATTTTTGGCTCTGGGCTTAGAATTAGGCCCCCACAATCATTTATCCACGTTATTTTTGTTCTCACATATATTATTTTTGAACAAGTCAACCATCTCGAATTTTCTATGAAAATCACGTTATGAAACCTGCAGTTATAAAACAATGATACTATTCATCTATCAGTTTCCAATCTAGTTGGTATTTTTAGATTAGTGGTTGAATAGATGATTATAAATACAAAGTGACGTCCACAATTTAATATCAAAAAAAAAAATGCCTACGGGAGAAATATCTCTTCCACATACACCTAAAGTACTTATGTGTCAAAGAAAAATGAAGGATCTTTAGCACACCCTTTAGATGCAGAAGGTATGTTTTAGACAACCTCTATTTATTTTATTTACAAACTCCAGTTCATTCTCTCTCCCCATTTTAGATAAATAGGCCAATAACATAAAGACTTGTAGCTCATTAACTCTCCTATTCGCAATATATATCCATTGAAGACCATCTTTTACCAAAAATTAGGATTTCACTCCGAAAAAATGGGGTTTAAAAGAGAGAGAGAGAGAGAGAGAGAGAGAGAGAGAGAGATTACGAATCTAATTTCTTCTTCTTTTTGAAATCTTGGTGATCTTAAATGCTACTTTCCTTTCTGTTTTTTCCTTTTTGACAAATTCTTAGATCTCTAATAAAAATAGAGACAAATAGAGATTTTACCCTTTTTTAACTGTAAATAAAAATATCCAATTACGTCATGGCCTATATGAATGTGATCTGATGGAATTTAAGTGAGTTCTCACACATTTGATTCAAGGCCCATATTTCCAGCCGGGTTAATCTCCTTTGTTTGTAACACAAAAAAAAAAAAGAAAAAAAAATCTAATTACGATGGATTTGTTTGATTGGAGAGTGAATTGAAATTTATTTTTCATAGAAAATATTTTCTCATCTCTCTAATGAAAATTCATTTTTCTTGATTTTAAGGAAAATCTTCATATTTGAGTTTAAGATGGAAAATATTTTTTGGGAAGTTTCATGTTTCCCTTACTTTCTACCTAACTTTTTTTTAATAATTTCAAAAATATTGCATAACATACCATGTTACATGAATCACAATCTATGTTATTCTATTTTAACCATATTATTTTTTTATTTTTTGTAATATTTTTTTAAACCTCCACCCTTTTAGTTGACCAACTGGCTAGCTAGATTCCGGCGGACACAGCGGCCGGATTTTTCTTAATTTTTTTTAATTTTACTCTTTTTTCTTTTTCCCATTTTCTTTCTTTTCTCTCTTTTCTTATTTTTCTTTTTTTTTTTTAACTTATATAGTAGAAATTGTTACATATTTCAATTCACCTAATCAGTGATGCTACTACACTATGTTAAATTCATGTAATATGGTATACACAAATAATATAGCTTTTTACACAAATAACATAAATTGTTATACAAATAACATAGATTGTTATAACATAACTATTACACAAATAGCATAGATTGTTATACATATAGTAGACATTGTTACACACATAAAAGATATTATTTAATCACATAGATTGTTACGCACATAAAATAGTCTGCTATACAAATAACATAGTTTATTACACAAATAACACAGATTGTTACATACATAGTAGACATTGTGTAATGACATAGATTGTTACACACATAACATAGTTTGTTACACAAGGAAAAATTCTTGTTACACATATAATATAGATTGTTACACACATAGTACAGCATGATACACATTTAACAGACATTGTTACACCCATAACATAGTTTGTTATATATGTAACAGATCTTGTTTGTTTCACACATAACACACATTTATTTAACACGTAGCATACTTTGTTCAAAAAATTTTATTACAAGAAAAAGAGAAAAGGATATAAAAAGAAGCAAAAAAAAAAAAAAAGAAAAAAGGAAATCACCGGAGTCTGACTGACTGGCGGCCGGGTGAGGTGGGGTGGGGGTTTAGGGGTAAAAATCAATTAAATAATAATAAATAAAAAATAAAAAATCAAGTATTTTTTAAATTTTAAACTATATTAAGTATTTTTTAAAAAAATAAAATAGAGCTTCCAAGTGTATAGTATAATTTCCCCGATATTTTTTTATGAAAAATGAAATTGTGTTTGATTGGATAAGAAAACTTTGATGAAAAATGACGTTTTGCATAAAAAATAGTTTCCAACCAAACACACCTAAAGTTTAAAAAAAAAAAAAAAAAAAAAAGAAAGGAAGGGAAGGGAAGGGAAGGGAAGGGCATAAAGACACAAAAAAATAAACATTGTCAGTTACTAAGTAGAGAAAAGTCACTCTTACATAGCAAATGAAGTCAGTAACACCTTGTGGTCCAATAACATGTTGGAATAAATGCTAACAATTTTACGAGGACCACAATTTTTTTTCCCTTTTTTCTAAGTCCTTAAAACAAATGTTTTGCGCAAAGACTCATGTGGTCTGAATAGCATTCTAGTAAGTTTTCACACCATTGATCAACGGTTCGATTCCTCTTCCCTGCAATTTCTTGTAGTATAAAAAAAAAAAGTTTTGCATTTGATTGAAAATCAATGGATTGTATAAATAATTTATTATTTTGTCACTTAAACTTCACTTAAAAGATTATTATCTTTTTCATGCTTAACCTAACTCCACTCAAAATGCTAAACGCTTACAATTATTTTAGAAAGTCAAAGGAGCGTTATTTGTGCATATAAAATGTACAATATTTGTACACACCCTGAAATATATACTCACTTCAAAGGTTGTTATTTTAAGGAAGACGGGGCTAGGGGTATTTAAATTCATGGAGTGTGTACAAATTTTGTACACCTTATATGTAAAAATAAAATTTCTTCTTAGAGCAAAAATGGTCATTTTAAATAATAGTAGTGCTCCTTGAAATGATTGTATAGAAATTTCAATTTCTTGTTTTCTTATTTTTTAGTATAATTTGGGATGTTTGAAGTGTATATGGTGACTCAAAACCGGACAAATAACTTGGTAACGGGATGTCTTTACCATTAGGAGTTTAGGGCAAATCCCTTCGTTTTCTCACTTTCTTACTTAAAAGTGTTGATTTATTTATTAGTTAACCATATGATATTGAAACCGAAACTAATGAAGAGGAAAATACTATTTGTAATCATCAAGCAATCTTTTACAAAATGAGGTAAATTCACAGTATTATCACTGTGTATTGTATGATTGGAGAAAAATAATTTAACGATAAAATAAATTTACTTTATTTTGTAAAAAGATTGCCTACAAATAACGGGACTTGAACTAATGAAGAAGAACTAACGCTAGTGGGTAGGTTGGCGCAAAAGCGTGCCAAGTGCCAATCTATTTCATGAACTTAAAAAACAAACACACACACACAAAAAAACCTACAACATATTGCCACACGTCCATTTTATTGTTACATGTCAGTTGGTTAGCACAATAAGTATATACTTATTGGTAGTAGTAAGCAAAGACAGTTGACATTGGTATATGATGCTATATAATTAATAAAAAACAAAAACAAAATAAAGATCAAATATATATATATATATATATCCCAGTCTAAACATGACGACCTAAAATAACAAGATCATTTGATAAGTACGATAACAAATCAAATAATACAAGAAAAATACAAGCTGTGACGACAAATCATAGGATAAAACTATTAGTATATTTAAATTTATTATCAAACTTGAATTTTCTAACGTTTATATTAGTGTTGTTATGACACTAATGTCTCATGTGACTATATGTATACACTCCACTTGAATTCGTGCAATTGCTTTTTTTGCCCTTCTTTATTACAAGAATTCACGCGACTAGGTGACATACATATATGTCCTATATGAATGTTCGTTTATCTTGTTACGAGAGAATTCAACTGCGCCACTTGATGGCTTTGATGTAGACATTTTGTCTAAAGAATTTCACACACTTGAATTTGTACTAAATTTATTTAACTTAAATCCAATGGTCTCAATAGTGATAGAAAATGTACAAAATTTTTGTACAAAATCTAACATTATACGATATATGACCAACAAAAAATTAGAAACTTCAAACAAGGGGGAAAAACACTTAGATAGATTGCAAAGTTTTTTCCTATTAACCTTTTACTAATAAATCTTGTCAACTGATAATTAGCCATTAAAACCAGTTTGGCTCCAGACTGCGTCGCGCACTCGGCTCAAGTCGCGTCCCTTGAGTGTTCGGCCGACCCCCTCAAATACGGAGTTGGCAGCTAACCTGCGACTCCGTGCTAAATATTCGTGTGGTGGAACCATATCAGATTGATCGTCTTTCTCGTTATCGTCAAAATTGTGTAGTGACTCAACCGAGACCACTCGATAAATCTTTGACCAATCGGGGATGTTCACTGGGGCCGAGGTGGCCAAATGGCGGCCACGTGGTGATTCTGCCACGCTGTCGCTGCCGTGGAATTGGTGGACGATCCTAGGTGATGATGTTTTGCTCGAATCATCAAAAGCCAATGACAAGCCGCCAACTTGGCTACTGCCGGCGATGTTCTGGTGGTTGTGGCGGTGACGGTGGGGGAGGTGATCTCCATGGTGGCTCTGGTGACTACTAAAGCTCCCAAAACTCTCCCTGGAAGAGCGTGAACTCCAGTCTCTGTTGGAGCCATGATCCCCCTCCGTCGTGTTGTCAACTATTGACCAAACTTCATCCTCTCCGAGCTCTGGCGCGGCGGTGGTGTCGGCTTCTTGGCTTTGATCGTAGCGAAAAGTACTTCCTAGAAACCGTTCACTCCGACTGGTGGGCAATTTCCGACCCTTTGCCATCTAAGTTTTGAAATTATAAGTTCCTTGGGTTGCCGGAATCTTGATTCTCCGGCGACCCAAGTAAGGAAACAGGTTCCTTAACCGTTTGGTTGCCGGAATCTTTGATTTTCCGGCGACCCAAAATAAGAATAAAAGTTGTAATATATTTGTGTAACTTGGACAGAAACTCGGGAGAATACACTTGTATATATAAAACGTTTGGTTGGAACGTGTGTCGAGGAATTTCATTTGAATTTGGATTTCATTTTGTCGGAATTGTAACAGTAGTCGCAAATGCAATAAAGATTAGAGAGGCTGGGGGATAACAAGAGGAGCACGAAACCACGAAATCGAGTCTCGACTCAGTGCTAAGTGATAATAACAAAAGATGAGTGTTGTCGTTGCACGATAGAAATGTATGAGTGACACTTATGAGAAATGTTTCGTTTATACTATTTGACGTTTTATTTTTTCTTTTGTTAAGTTTCTTAATCTTCTCACGGTTAACATGTGATATATTGCAATTAAAGAATTCCAGCATAGTAATTTAACATTTGTTAAGAGAATGATAGCTTTCATTAATTTGATCTCAAAATTCACACCATAAATTGGTGAAGTAGAGAAACTTGGTTTACCCAGATACATCCAACTCTCAAGGGACCAGTCTGGGATGAAATTTTGGGAAATTTACCTACCCTCTCACAAACATGTGATTCACCCTTCATTGTAAAAAAAAAATTGCAAGACGATTAGAGAGGATGACTATGATATATAAAGACCATCTCTAACCAGCTTCATCTATAATAGAATCATATGGCTTACGTAGTCGTAGCTAGACTAATCACATAGCCTCGTGCAGCTGACATGAGAGCCCCACATCCTCTCTCCTCATTGGTTCATATAAACTTTCTGAACCTATTATGAGCCTACAATGGTCTCCATGGACCATGTCATGCTCTTCAATGCAACAATGACAAAAGATATTGACTTATATATAATAAAAAAAAATCTCTAATGTAATAATGTCAATGGTGCAAATGAGGCTGTTTATTATTTAGATTTATAGAGAAAACAAAGAGAGAATTTTAGTGATTGGTTACATTAATGATAGACATTGTCAAGAGTAATATCAAGAAATGAAATTACTCTGATAATGTCAAACATTTAATGTGTCACATATGTTTATTTTTTGTCATTTGATAACTAGACATTCACTAGAGATTGTCGTAGAAATACTGAAATCGCAATTTATTTCCACCCATACACAAACTTTGTTAGCCTACAAGAAAAGTAAAAGAATCCTGTGATTAAAATATTAAACATGCCATATACAGACAATCACGCTACGAAATATTAGTTATCATGCCATATGATTAAAGACGGTCTTTGGTTGAATTTCTCAATTCCTAGTTAATAAGTACGACAACTTAACCTGATCCCATATTGAAGGAGACGAAATATTGTGTCCTACAAGTTAGTGGGATGGGGCAGCACAAATTTGTTGTTCCTTCCCAACTTGTCTTGTTTGATTAAACCGAAGCCCAAGGGGCCTGTCGCATTGTTTTAGTGGTAAAAATATTTTCTTACTGGATATTTAATTCAAATTTGAGTCACTTTTTTTTGTCTCTACGATCCTCCAATTGTACTCCAAAAAAGAGAAGTATTAAAATGAACAAATAAACTGGGACATAGAGTTCGTATAGGTTCAATTCCCTTGTATTGTGTGTAGACTTATTTTTACCTAATATAGATTTCTTTGAACTGTGTTTCAGTAGAACTTACGTATCTATGCACATTTTTTGTATTACTAGAATGCATATTGTAATTGTATTTATTAAAAAGAAACGAGCCAACACAGTTTAAAGATTAGGACAATGGAGGTTGCTGCATGTCTGAACCCCTTGTCCAGCTCTACATTAAAATATTCTAGAGGGCAAGACGTGACAAGAAAAATCTTGACAAAACTACTATCAGCAAGAAGAAAGAACATATAAGAATTAGAGTAAATTATATAATAAAATTATGATCATATAAATTACTAGGGATGAGAGTATCGCCATCATCAAAAGTATATGGATATTGGGTTTACCATGCTCGTTAATTTGGGGATGTAAAATGTGAAAACATTAACTAATAGGGGATGTAAAATAGGAATGACAAAACCATGTGCACTCCCTACTTGAAATTACCAATAATGCCCTTGATGGTTGGAGGTTTGTGCTACACGCACTCGGTTAACGGAAATTTTGGACGGAAATCGTTAACGGGGACGAATGGAAGGATTTCAGCAAAGATTAAGGACTCACCAGAGGAAAAAAAATGAATGAGGATAAATTTGTGTCAAACGTGAAAGTTTGGGAACTATAAGTTACATTAACCTTATATATATAAAACCTTTTTTTGGATGCTATCGAAGCTTTAGCACCGCATATACCATTCCTTCTCGAAAAAAAGTTTTAGTACTCTAAGAGTACTCAATGCTATTTATCTAGACGATCTCCAGACTAGTTGATATTACTATATTGAGGGGTGTGTAGAGATGTATAAATATATGGGAGCATTGATTTATTAAACATCCAATAAGGAAATGACGACTAGATATCCAGTTTAGATAAATAGTATTATTCTTAAACTATAGTACTCTAAACAAATAAAAAACTCACATGTGTTAAAACCTAAAAGGCTTATTTTCTAATAATAAATTGGCCCCTGGTATCCGCCTGTTGGTTCTTGTGTCGTGATAGGATGGAGTATGATCCTGAAGTACTATAATTTTGCTTCCCTTTCATATTGTTTATTTGGAAATTATCTAATTAATAAATCAAAAAAATGTGGAATATTCCATTTCAAGATGAGACTACTCAAGCAAACCTATAAACCCATAAATCATTGAAAATGTTCTGCCACCATATATATAGTGGTACATCATTACTTGGCAAATGATGGGTATATGCAATGCCATAATTAATTGAAGCCCATAGGGCCTATCATCAATTTATTCATTAATTGGAAGTGACTTTTATATGTGTGTGTATATATACATATATATAGTGCGTGTGTGTGAGTGAGTGAGTGTGTTTTGGACATTCATCATTCTATATTGTCGTTGACTTTGGCAACAAAAATCATTTTTTTAGAACAAAAATCAATTTTTTAGATTGCATAAGATTAATATATATATATATATATATGAGTATGTTTATTTTCAGAAAAAATATCGTTAAAAATTACTTTGGGCGATGATCTCCAAAAATTATGGCATCTATTGCATGAAATTAAATACAACTGGACATGATAAATTACATAAAAACCATATAAACTAAGAAAAATGACTTTATTTTTATACACTCGACACATTGCAAAGAGTTAATGGAAGAATATTTCAGTTCAATAGTTAAAAGTGAAATTTCTTTTACTCTGTTGTTTTGTCATTTAATTATGAATATTGTGTAAAAAATGGGTTAATCTGATCAAGTATAAGAATTCATCCAATTATGAAAGCTGTGAAGAAAAAAAGCAGTGTGATTTGCAGTGGCATATTGAAGGGCTAAGGATGCATTGGTGGGACAATCGTGGGGCTTAAATTCCACTATGATGTCTAGCGTATTATCACCAAATTGGGTGCACTTAAACCATCAAATTCAGAGGTTTGATCAAGGCTACAAATTCATGATACCTATGTACCTCCCAGGTTTTTCTTTTACAATATCATTTATTATTATTATTATTATTATTATTATTATTATTCACAAGTGGGTTTTTGGACCCCCACTATTTTAAGTTTTTAACTACCTGAAAAAATAAATTAAAATAAGTTATTATATATACGCAATTTAGGTGTTTTTATGTAATTGGCTGCCTTAAATCACTATTAACGTTGATTGTTATCTACTACTTTTTATTTGATTCTAGCATAATCCATGATTTGACGCAGAACGAATCCACAAGAACATGTAAATCTATCGTAAATATGACGAAAAATATTAAGAATTGACTTAAATATTTATGTGGAAAACCCTAAATATAGACGGGATAAAATAGCAACGGACTAATAACTGTATTAAAAAAATGGGATTATATATTAAATTTCAATACTTATAGCAACATTAATTATAGTGTCCAAACCTGTGTAGGTCACGACCAAATGAGCAGTTTGACCCTTGTTAAGACCTTTTTAGTAAGTAATTATGGGTAGTTGCACGCTAGTTAGACTTGCAAATGACGATTAGTCTTTTTCGGTCTAATTCTTCTTCAATATCAGTTCAAATATATATAAAACGTGTTCTACTACCAATGTCTGTATTGTTGAATCACAATCGGGGTGTGCATGAGATAATTTTTATCGTTTTTGACTAGTTAAGGCATTTTCAAGTGTCTAAAAAGTTTATTGCCAAGCCCTAAAATCTAATTTTTTTTTTCCAGATCCAAACATGCAAAAACCTTCAACAATGACGTTTCAGTTGCATACACGTGGTGATAGTCATGATTCATTACAATGAAAATATGTGTGATGTACGATTGAAATGAATTCTTGATTAGAAAAGGAAAAAGATATCAATTATTGAGGTTATTCGACTACATACATACACCACCTAGCCAATATTGGAGGAACCTTGTTCCCTATTTTCTATTCACTTCTCCTTAAAATTCTAGCATTTATTATACTCCCATGCTAGAAAGTAGATATACATGCTTTAGTACCAATATATATTCTAAAAAGCATAATGTGTGGAAAAAAGTTATCCTTGAGCTTAAATACATAAATTTGTGATAATTAAAGCGCAATGCATGCATGACAAATCGAGTCCAAACTTTGAGCATATATAAGCGTCGTCTAGAAGAGGCTTAGTTATACGATCTTTTTAGAATACTGCCCCATGCCAAGCAAGGGTTACTACATGTTCTTTTTCATTAGTCGACTGGTAAGAGATTTTTTTTCATTGAACATTAGGGTAATTGGTGCAAAACTAGGACTCTAGCTAGACATTATTGTGCAAATGGTCCTTACCTTTGTTTTTATTTTTTTATTTTTGGCAATTACATTCTCAGTTCATATTTTTATTACAGAGTTCATTTTTGATTTCATATGTTTATTTATTTTTCGCACTTTTGTAAGAGCATTTTTCTCCATCCACAATTGAAAATTTAAAAAAGATTACAAACAAAGCTCCAAGTTAATTAATTAATTGGTCAAGGAGATAGCTCAATGATAGGGCATATCCCATATCATGGTTTTCACTTGAATTCGAATCACATCTCCCAACCTCTTTCTATTTGTAATAAAAAAAATTAAATAATAAATATCAATACTCCCCTAGTTGTATAATTAAAAAAATTATTTAGAGAAAAGAAGAAAAGATTCCAAATTAAATAGAAAAAGTAGATATGTTTATTTTAAGGGTTATTTTCACTCTAGGTCCCCAACCTTTCAATTTTTTATCAATTTTATCTATATTCTTTTTTAGGCCTGCTAAGTCCCCAACCTTTCATTTATTATCGCATTAAATTCCTAACGTCACTTTCCGTCCCTAACATTTCAATTTTCACTATTTGCCCTTATTCAAATGACTATTATGCCCTTACTTCTTTATTTTCACTATAGGTCCCCAATCTTTCTATTTTATACGATTTTATCCCCATTATTTTTTAGGCATATAGGACTTCTAACCTTTCATTTGTTGTCGCATTACATCGCTAGTAACATCTTCCAACCTCAACTTTTCAATTATTAATTTTAATTCCTATTAAAATTACTATTATATCTTTAATTATTTAAATTAAAAATAAAAAACTATATAAAATAAGAACTCTACACATCTTAGCGCGTAGTGATAACAAAAAATTCGATTTGCACCAAACTTGATAGATACCTAATTTGCGTAAAAAAAATTTCTGATATGAGAGTCAATATAACAAATTATATCAGATTTTTTGATTCATCACATATCACATAGCGGATATGGATCAGGGTGGATAAAAAATCATTTTTAATTTACAAAAATGAAACTGAACCTTAATGTGCTAATTCTAATTTTTTGTGAATTCACAATTGGTATATCAGATTTGATTGAGACGGATATGGCAAATTAAGGTGAAAATCACAAGAAGAGACAAGAAATGAAATTAGAATAAAGTATCATGACTATGTTTATTTTTACTAAATCAAAAATCAATTTTTTGGGGTGGACCTACCCAATTCGTATCCGCTACGTGATTTATTGTAGATCCAGAAATCAGATCATATTCGTTAAGCTGATATTTAGATCGACAAATTTCTTCAACGCGAATTTGAATTCTATCGAGACCGTTTTAGATCGATTTTTTTATTATCATTATTTCCGATTTCGATTGTTGCGATTTAGTTGTGTTGGAGTGAGTTAAGTGTAATTAACCCTATTTTATATTATTCTTTATTTTTTATTTAAATAATTAACAGTATTAACAGTAAAAATTAAAATGTTATGTATGAAAAGTGTTAATGGGGATATAACACGACAAAAATATGAAAGATTGGAACTCCTATATGTCGAAAAAATATTGGGGACAAAATCGTATAAAATAGAAAAATTGTGGACCTATAGTGAAAATAGAGAAGTAAGAACATAATAGCCATTTGGATAAGGGCTAATAGTGAAAATTGAAAAGTTGGGGACGAAAAGTGATATTGGGGACCTAATGCGATAATAAATGAAAGGTTGAGGACTTAGAGGGACAAAAAAAGAATGGAGACAAAATTGATACAAAATTGAAAGGTTGAGGACCTAGAGTGAAAAAAACCTTTATTTTTAATGTATCAAAAAAGTAGTTATTTTGAAAAAAATTTCAATAATGCAATTTATTTTAAAAATTTTTGAAACATACTAATTATTTTGGGATATTATTTGAATTCTTTTTTAATTTTTAAACTATGATTGGACTAAAAAGCGCTTCTAAGCATGCAGAAAATTAAAGACAATTTGATGTAAGAGTGAACTGTGCAAATATATATATATATATATATATATGAAAGTGATGATGAAATTGCTAAAATATTAAAGTTAGGTACCGTTTGCAGGATAATATCCAAAGATACAATTTTTTGTACCAATTACCCTTGCACACTATTAATTATTAATTATTAATATATATATATATATATGTTATGTATTACAATGTGGTGTAATACATAACAAGATGTTTTTTATACATAACAAGATGTTGATTTTCGTAAATTGCTTTAGTTAGAAAATTAAAATTTTATTTGTTCTTACCTAGACGCTGAATATAGAGCGACAAGAAGCATCAACCTAGAGTTTTGGAATTTTTCAAAAAAAAAAAAGTTTATTTGGATGGTAAACCCTAAAAGTAAGAAATATTAAAAGGCCTCTTCCAAAAAAAAAAAAAAGGAAAAAACGAAATGTTAAATTGCACATTCCATTTAGGTTATATTCTTTAAAAATAAAAAAAGATTTGCATTCTTTTTTTTTTTAAATTTACTTTATATTTTTAGAAAGCGTATTTGAAGATATTTTGTTAAAAAATTAAAAATGCTAGCTATTTTATTTATCATTTTCAGCCTTTTCAGTGCAAATAACCAAAAATATTGATAAAAATAAAGCAACTTTTTCTTTAAATTTGCACACAAACATGAAATTAAAAATGAATTCAGAAAGAACACACCCCCAGTTTAAGTTCATAAGTGGTGAAAGTCACATATTGTCATAACTCTTTCGAGAATCAAGATGCATGTATGAATATTTATAATTTGAAAATGTGGTCCTATGTACTTTTGAAAGATGTTTTACTATTAAGTATGGGCGAAACACTAGATTTTTACGTGTAGAAGCCCCTCAGGGCAAAATTGTGGGCATTCTTGCACAGAACAAATCAATCTACTGCTAGTTTTGGGATAGCTTCCTACTATCTCCAACTATTGCTTTAATTCTTCTTGAATCAACACTCACTTCATGTCATGGACGGATCTAGCCCCCCAGTTAGCCCCCTTTTTTTTTTTTAATTCATATAGAAAAAAATTTAGCCCTAGTAAGTTTGTCATTTTTGTATTACAGTCCATTGTAAATTAAATTTCAGGATCCGCTACTGCTTCACGTGAACTTATTCAACCAACAAAATATCTTCAATATAACAAGTGTTGCGCCTTCACAGAAATTTTGCGTCACAAAGTTTTGAGATACTCTTCTTGTAGCCTTTATTTCGGAAATATACTCTACTTCGTATGGATGTGTAACTTGGTGAAGACCTACCAGCCAAAGTCGTAAAATATATTTTCCACTATTTTCCTTATCACGATATTTAAGTTTAAAATGGTATGTGTGTCTATATATATATATATCTTAAATAGTGAAAGATGTAAATAGATAATAATTATATTAACTAAGCATAATTACCATATCACATTATAAAAGAAATTTTAGATAAAAATAGAATTCTTACCACATAAGTTCATATGATCCCAAAATAATCTTACTAAATACTACCTCCGTAAAAAAAAGATGGTCTAATTTTCGTTTTTCGTTCATCCCAAAATATAGTCCTATTTCATTTTTAAAAGTTAGTTGAAATAATAGTTCTCTTATATGAGCCCTATTTAATGTGCATAGTTATAAAAAATAGAAGTATTAAAGTGGATAATTAATAATTGAAAGGGTATAATATGGAAATGATACTAAAGTTTACTTTTTTCAATACTATTAAATGAACTTTTTTAATCTATATGCAAAAAGGGAATAAGACAATCTTTTAGGGACCGATATAATGTTTGTAGTAATAATAAGAGAAAAGGAATCTTTTGTTAACACAATAAATTCAATATAAACACAAAATATTCCTTTTTGATACAAGGGGAGAAAGAGGGGAGTCGAGGGATTATAATAGGGGAGGAATGATTGTGATTCGAATCACCACCCAAAATATTCCTCACACAATTCTTGACATACCCAAAATTAAAAAAAGCTAACACGCAAAAAGCAATGGTTTGGATATCAACTTTGGGCCAATTATTTTGATGGATTTAGAAGGTGTTTAATTCTCTTTTTAAAAACTCATTATAATCACACTTATTACTGATTTGACAACTACTCATTTATAACCACAAATTTCAAACTTCCAATCAACACCACTCATTTTACGAAATTTTTAAGAGGATAGATCAAGCTCTAAAAATAGAGCTTGATCGCTCACGTTGTACAAATCTAACAAAAGCAGCCCCACAGTTAGATTTGTGCCACGTGAGCCACCAGACTCTATTTTTATATCCTGATCTATTTCTATAGCTGGATTGCTCATTTCACCTCATTATAATTCTTCATTATAAGTCAATATGAATAATGAGAATCAAATAGCCACTTAATAGTCTAGATCTAGTGGATGGGATCTATAGACATATATAGGGATGCATAATGAGTCGGTCGGCTCGTATGGCCCGTGAACTGGCCTGTACAAAGCTCGAGCCGAGCCAGCTCGTGGCTCGTTTAAGACGGGCCTGGGCCTGAGCCCCAAATTCGGAGGGCAAGCTCGAGCTGGGCGGCCCATGTGGCTCGGCAGGCCAAACGGGCCGGCTCGTGTCAAACTTAGGTAGAAAAGGAAAAAAAATAAATTAAAATAGGAAAAAATTGAAAAAAAAAGCCGAGTTGGCCGGGCCGGCTCGGCTCGGCTAAGAAAAGGCCCGAGCCAAAGCTCCGGTCAAGCCTAATTTTCCTGGCCGAGCCGAGCCGTGGCTTGGGCTTTTTCAGCTCGGGACCAAAAAAGCCCCAGCCAGGCTCGAGCTGACTCGGCTCGTTGACATCCCTAGACATATAACCCTAAAAAACAAGATGAGGTATCAACCTTACAAGTTACAATTCCAACAATTGCAAAAATACCTTTTTATAAAAAAAAATTGAATTAAACCCTTTTTTTATTTTTGGAGAAATTTTAATTTTTCACTTTATTATTATTTTCTTTTATTAATTTGAATGAATTTTTACTTTCTTAATTTAAGAGTATCTCGCTCGATTATCAATCAATGTTCGCCCACTAGGTATTGACCGGCAAGTATCAAGTAGGTGTTGCACCACCAAGTATCGACAGGCAAGTATCGAGTGGGTGTTTCATCGTTAAGTATCAACTAATAGTCTCGTCGCCCTAGTATCAATTGGTCGTTCCACCCCGAGTATCAATCCCATCCACGGGGATTCAAGATATTCAATTCAGTTTCTTTAGTTGGGCCTTGCCATCTTTTTTGGACCAGCTTGAAATTACTTGTGTTTCAGCACCTGATCTTAGAAAAACTAATACAACTAGATATTACTATTTGCGGCCACGTGATTTTTTTTTTTTTTTTGATACAAGGGGAGGGGAGGGATAATAGGCGTGGGGAGGATAGGATTTGAACCCAAGACCTCTGGCCTGGAACGTGAATACTTAATCATTGGAACACTTATTCAAATCCCTTGCGGCCATGCGCTTTTAGTTACTACTATACTTCAGCATGGAAACTAAATAACATTTTTTCTATATAGTCAGATCAGGCTCAGTGTATGGAGCTCGATTAAAAAGATAAAAAGTCAAGTCAAGTCATGAAATCACATTTGATTTCGTGAAATAATAACATGTAGTTCATACATGTAGCTGTTTTTTATTAGTAATCAGACTCCCTTATGGATCTCTATATAGTTCTATAGAAAAAAAGAAAACCGACCATCGATAACAAGTCGAAGGAAAATGAGGATGATGCCGGTTATCATACCCTTGGCGGCGACACATGCTACAATGGCTTGAACAAAAAAAGGTTATAATCTTAGAATGGTGAGCTAACCACAAAATGCGGAGTTTTTCACGGTGACCCGTCATGAACTCTAAATCATTATTCCATGTTTTAAATATCTTATTCATTTTTAGTGTTTCTTTCTCATTATTATGAGGATTAAATTATAAGGGTAATTTACAGCTAGCGTCCCCAACCTTTCTACTTTATTGAGATTACATTCTCAATCTTTAATTTTCTTTTTGGGAGTCCTCAACCTTTCAAAATCATTACACCTAAGGTCCCTCGAACGAAAGCCGTTCATTCTTCTGTTAATTTTGGAGGTATTTTGGTAAAATACAAACAAAATAATTATTTTCATGTTTTAAAAAAAATTTAAAAAAGTCTCCCCTCTGGTTTCCTGCAGCCTTGGGGTAGGGGGAGCAATTTCTAACAACTATTGACCTGAATGGTTGTCGGAAATGGCAGCCAAAGGTGCTGCCATTTCCGGCAGCAAATATGGGAGACTCCCCTCCTCCCCCAACACACCACAAGGCTGCCATTTCCGGCAACCTTATATTATAGTTTTAATTCTATTTTTTCTATATTTTTTAGTTATTTTTTAACGGAGAGGGCAACGAGTATTTTTTTATACCCGCCCCGAATCACCCCCGTCTCGTACCCTATTCAATCGGGTACGGGACAGGTACGGGGCGAGGGATTTCTTAACGGGGCGGGGACGGGGGAAGGCATAACCCCGAACCCGCCCCATTGCCATTCCTATTAAGGACGTAATCAGTTAAAAGTTAAAAAGTTGGGGATGGCAACTGTAATTACCCTTATTTACAGGACTGGACTGTAGCCAGAAGTATGAAATGTTTCCTTAAATAATTAAGGAAAATAAGGCGGAAAAAATGGGAAAAACACGTTTTGTTTCGGGCACACAGAATCCCTCCCTATTTTTTCGATTTTGATTTTCGCAATCAGATGAAAAGAATAAAGATTCAAATCTTACCTTACATCAGTTTTTTTATCCATCTCGTGAAAAAAATGGGATTTCTTTCTTCTTTTCTGTGATCTATTTAAAATCAGTGATGAGTCAATTAAAAAAGAAAGACTTGTTCTTCCGACATAAGAAATTCTTCCAAAAATTCCGAGCCTAATCTTTTCAAAAAAGCGCGTACAGTACTTTTGTGTTTACGAGCCAAAGTTCTAGCACAAGAAAGTCGAAGTATATACTTTAAGTGTGAAAACTTCACCAACAACAGATTCACCAGTAAACAGACTGCAGTCTGGTGGCTTTTTGATTTTCAAAACAACAATTTCAACATATTTCCGTCATAAATTAACTCGATCGGTGAATATCTGATCTGGGTTTTTCTTAAATCGCAAAAAATCTTCTGGTCTGTAACTTTTTTCCCCTAATTTTTTAAAGCCATTTTCCCCAACAGAACCATTTCTTTTTTCCCAGGTTCAGTGTGAGCAAGAAATCCCAGTTGAAAAGTTTCAATCTCGATTATCTGCTGAGTATAGAATGGGTGGATGTTTCAGCAAGAATAATCGCTCATCCCCAGGATATGAACAAATCCATCAAAATGCCCAAAAACCAAGCCAGTTCACCCCGGAGCCTCAGCCTGAACAGCACCACCAGGTGCCACCGCAGAAACCACCGGCCCTCCACCCTGATCCACCGGCTCAACCCCAGAATCCAGTTCAAAGATTAGAACCCAATAACATTTTAGGAAAGCCCTTTGAGGACGTGAGGTCAAAATACACACTTGGGAAAGAATTGGGAAGGGGCCAATTTGGGGTAACTTACCTCTGTAAAGAGAATGTCAGCGGGCATACTTATGCCTGCAAATCAATACTGAAAAGGAAGCTTGTGAGTAAGAGTGATAAAGAGGATATGAAAAGGGAGGTTCATATAATGCAGCATTTGAGTGGGCAGCCAAACATTGCGGAATTCAAGGGTGCTTATGAGGATAGGGAATCAGTTCATCTTGTGATGGAATTATGTGCTGGTGGGGAGCTTTTTGATAGGATTATAGCTCAGGGCCATTATTCTGAGAGAGCTGCTGCTGATCTCTGTAGGCAGATTGTAAATGTGGTTCACCATTGCCATTTTATGGGAGTGATGCACCGGGATCTCAAGCCGGAGAATTTCTTGCTGGCCAGTAAGGAACCCAATTCCATGCTTAAAGCAACTGATTTCGGGCTCTCTGTTTTCATCGAAGAGGGTAAGTTGTGGTTCTGAATTTTCCAATTCTCCACTTGTCATTATGAATAATAATTAGTATTTGACATCAGGATAAAGAACATATGGCTATAGCCTCTTCTAGCTGCACATTTCATTTGATATTAACATTAGTAGGACCACTATAGGTTAGCGTATGCTGATATTTTTGTATTGAATAATGGATAATATTTGGAAATTTGGATGATATTGCTGCTGTTTTATCGTTCCCTTAAACGTAGGTTGTGTTTATTCGATGTCGTCTGGTGTTTAGTTTATACATTGATTGCTCCAACACTTTATTCAAAGGGCAACAGCCTGCTTTGCAAACATGAAACTGGATGGTCATTGTCACTTTAAATTTTGATTAATGTAAACAAGAATTTTATTGTAAACTTTACTAAATTCGACTTGAAAATTTAGTTCATTTTTGTTTACCATACATGGTAAAGGCAGAGCCAAATGATGTTTCTTGTAGTGTTTTAGAAGTCGATGGAGAATAACTTGAAGCTCTCTTGAAGGTTTGCACCATCTAACCGACCTTGTAATAAAATTAGTAAGGCAAGATTGTCAAAAAATATTTCTGACAAAGTCTTGATGAGGTAATTTCATAGTGGAGAGAACATTCAGAAATGTGTCCAAATGTTTTGTATAACTTTTGTCCAGAGTAATCCATGATCCTCTATATGAGATCGGAAGAGCGTGTGTGGATTGGTCTCAATTTATATCTTTGTTAAACTTTTTCTTCATTGTTGTATTACTGTAAAATGTTTCTTTATTGTCGTATTCATTTTGTATGTTATTGATCCATTGTTTCATAATTTGCATACACAATTGGGTGTCCTGCCATTCATCAATCTCAGGGAAGGTTTACCGGGATTTAGTCGGTAGTGCATATTATGTTGCTCCTGAAGTACTGAAGCGAAGTTACGGAAAGGAAATAGACGTGTGGAGTGCAGGTGTTATTTTGTACATCCTACTCAGTGG
This sequence comes from Nyctanthes arbor-tristis, assembly GCA_963692815.1. Taxonomy (NCBI): domain Eukaryota; kingdom Viridiplantae; phylum Streptophyta; class Magnoliopsida; order Lamiales; family Oleaceae; genus Nyctanthes; species Nyctanthes arbor-tristis. The sequence goes on along the minus strand of CAVNYN010285678.1, from coordinate 2,320 downwards.
GGTGCCTCCATTTTGGGCTGGTAAGACGAATTACCAAGTGCGATAAAAAATATCAATATCCATGTAGCTTTTCGGTAATTCTGTTGTTGATCGCTGATATTTTTTACGCAGAAAATGAAAAGGGGATATTTGACGCTATACTGAAAGAGGACATTGACTTTGTTAGCGAGCCATGGCCCTCGATATCGAACAGTGCCAAAGATCTTGTTGAAAAGATGCTTACAAAGGATCCAAAAAAGAGAATTACTTCAGCAGAAGTACTAGGTAATATTACTATGAACTTAAATACTTTCTGAAATACACTTCTTTTGCACATGGAGATCTATTTTTCATTACCCGAATTTTCATTTTGCTTTGTTTGGACAAGTACCAACTTATTGAAAGATGGAGCCTATTTGTATGTTCACTTGTCTCCTCAACTGCGAACATACTGAGCTTAGTTTTAATCACTTGAATTGCATATCAAACATCTTGTGGCATTAAAAAAATTTTACCTACAAAAGAATATTGCTCGTGAGCTAAATTAGAAAGTTTGTGAAGTTCATGTGATATTTTCTCTTTAAGAACACCCATGGATTAAGGGACAAGCACCTGACAAGCCAATAGATAATGCCGTGCTCTCTAGAATGAAGCAATTCAGGGCAATGAATAAGTTCAAGAAACTTGCGCTAAAGGTAATCTATTGTTTTATTGATTCATTTGGAAATAAGTATGAATCAAGATGATTTCTTCGTTCAAAATTACCATCTTGACTTGTGCTACATTTGGCGATTTGTGCAGGTCATTGCTCAAAATTTATCCGAAGAAGAAATTAAAGGCCTTAAAGCAATGTTCACTAATATGGACACGGACAAGAGTGGCACAATTACGTATGAAGAACTGAAATCAGGATTGACTCGGCTTGGCTCCAAGCTCTCTGAAGCTGAAATTAAACAACTCATGGAAGCTGTTCCGATCTCACTGGATAACTGGAAAAATTTCTTTCGACCAATATTTGTTCCGACTGCTTCCTCAGCTTAACTATTCATCTTCAGGCTGATGTGGATGGCAACGGGACAATTGAGTACATTGAATTTATTACTGCCACGATGCACAGGCATAAGCTTGAAAGAGACGAGCATCTGTACAAAGCCTTTCAGTATTTTGACAAGGATAACAGTGGGTAAGACCCGAGACAAGGGTTGAAAGCATATCTGGTTAAGCTTAACAACTTTGTAATTCGGTTTTTTTAGTTGTCAAGTATTTAATTTCTATTTATGATTTTTGTTAATGTCATGTCAGCTATATCACAAGAGACGAACTCGAAACTGCTATGAAGGAGTATGGTATGGGTGATGAGGCAACGATAAAGGAAATAATTTCAGAAGTGGATGCAGATAATGTAAGTATGCTTGACTTAATAATACATTTATAGTTAACAAGATTATCATGCTTATAATGTTGCGTTTTATAGGATGGGAGGATCAATTACGATGAGTTTTGTACAATGATGAGAAACGGAACTCAGCAACAGGTGAAGCTCTTTTAGTGTCGATGCCAGTATTTTTTCGACATTTTTCGGGACTCATTTACATGAGAGGGAGTTCATTTGGGAGTTTTTTATGAGAGATTTTAGCTCAGATTGCTTTTTTTTCTTGGCCCGCTTTATATGTTTGTTTGTGCATGCTCACTTCCATGCTTAACTGGTAATGTACCTTTATGAGATGTTCGGCAAGTTGAATTAGAGCCCATATGTTTTTCTCCACGACTCTAATTTATCTATATTTATATAAATCAACGTGTCATCGATCTAAAATATTGAGCCCGTGACGGGCCATGTGGAGTTCATCAACACATTAATTTCCATCAGATTCTGGTTATCTGTTTGGGGCAATTTCTATGTCTTGATTTCAACTGCTAGCATTTATTTATTTGTCACAATCACACACTTGTCCACAAGAAGACATGTGTATGGATAAAATCATGTTTTCTGAAGGGAATCCCACCTTTTTATGTACCATTGAATTGAATTCCTACCCTACCATTTTCATTTTGAGTGCCCTTTTCCTTTCTTTGCTTTGTTGCTTTCCTTGGGGTAATGGTTCTTGCTGGATCCAACGGAAGAGGGTAAATTTTGAACAAAATCTTGTCTCCTAGTTACGTGACGACATGTTATTATAGTATTGATACGTTTGTAACGTTAGCGTTATGTGTCATCAAAGCTGGTCAGAAGTAACTTCTAACCTTAGCTAGATGTGTAGTTGTAAGAGCGTTATGGAAATTGCTTTAATATTCAACAAACATCTTCACTAAAGCGCATGCACATACACCATCACCACCA